>CAKNWT010314192.1:490-11123 GCA_932066315.1 Andricus coriarius | reverse complement strand
GTCTTGTCAAATAGTCATCACCTTTTTTTTTTTTTGTAAACCTGTGTAATGGAACATCAATTTGATGTCAAAACACTTCAGCTGACGAAGCTGAGCAGAACGGCTGGTTTCGTAAAAACCAGCAAAAAACTTTTACAATCAGTTTCGTACTTGGCCGAAACAATTAATGAAAATGGGTCTATCACTTTGCAATTCGTGAAAGAGCAAGCAAATGTTCTCAAGATCTGGGTACGGTCATGACACATTAGTCGGAAATTATATAGCTGTTTCATTGATTACAGAACATATGGTCCGAGTATTTCAGGAATTAAAAGATACGCTTGTGAATATGCTAACTATCAAAGAACAGTTGGCTGCTGTTCCCATATAGCAGCCCGCAAATTCTCATAGAATTACATACACATTAAGGTCCATAATTTTTTTTTCTCCATGAAGTCATCGTTTGATATTGTCCCCAAAAAAATATATGTTGTTGCATTGGACATGAGTACATTACATTACAAATTATGGCGTGGGCACCAATAATTCATTACAACAAAATTGCCACAAAGTTACAATAATTTCTTTAGCCTCTTCTTGTAGAAGGAATTGATTGCTAATTTTTTTTTTGTAGTTGCACTTGAAGTAAATTAGTCATATAATGGTAGAAACTTCCCCTAAAATATGAAACAAAAACAAGCGGGGGCACTTTATCGGCCTTTATTAGTGAATCATACATTTACTAATTTAACTAGTGAAATTCTTACTAATTCAGATTCAAAGAGTTATCCCGTTTTCTAGAGTGAATTTATGTAACTTTTCTTCAATAATAGCGACGACGATTTCGAGACTTAAATTTGCACCCAGTTTAGCTAAAGATTAAAGGTGCTGTTGTACTTCGTCCGCAAGACTTATAATTTCTTTGTAACATTTTTTTTCATGAATAGGTAAACGCAATAATAAACTCAAATGTCCCGGGATTAACGAGCGCTCATTTTTGTATGATATTTTCAAAAGGTGTCAAGCGCGATCGCAATTTTATTCGATGATAGAAAAAACTTAAATTTTTCAGGAAACCGATTCACGACTGACTGCATCACCATCTGGTCTCGAAACAGCATTCGAAATATGCACTTTGATGTTTACGCTTTCCTCAATTTTTTGTCGTTAGGGAAAAGGATTTCGCTTAATTTACCTAAATTTGATGAAAATATAACATTTATTTAACTTGAAAAAAAGAAGAAATCACACTTCGCCCTAAAGTGAGGCTAATATAAAGAAATATTATCGTCGATATACTATAACGAAACCAAAGTAAGATATGTTAAAAGTAAGAAATATGCTACGTACATATTATTGTAGGTCTTACATAACATATGTAGGCTGGTCGCAAAACTAAATTTATTGAAACTAAAATTACTTTGCTTCTCCACATACATCGTCACTATCATGTAAAATATGCACTTAAATCCTTCTTCTTTTCTCAATTTTTCATTACAAGGGAAAAGGATGTTTTACAATTTATCTAGATCTAATGAGAATATAAGACTTATTAAACTCGAAGAACAAGAATACATTATTGAATCCTCGAATGTTCTTTCCATACTGACTCACTCTGTAGTCGCCTACACTTCGCCCTAAGGTGGGGCTAATATGAGCAAAGATTATGGTCGATATTCTGTGACGATCAGGAAGAAGGAATACATATTGATAGTAAAAAATATGGTACACACATAATATAATAGATCCTACATAACACGAATAAGCTGTTTGAAAAATTAAAATTATTTAAACTAAAATTACTTTGATTATACAGCATTTAACAAATGGTTTGAAATGATAAGCAAGGAAAACCATAGTATTAAATAAGGATGCAGGAAAAGAAGACGTACAAGAATTGCAAGATTCAGATTGGGAAACGAGTGAAAGGGAGAACAGAAAGTGCAGATTCGGTGTCCGGGAATTCCGTGAGGAAAAATTAGTCTGACCCTGAAATATTTTTTGCATTCTTTTTCTTTTTATGATTTTCTCCATAACGTGTCATCCAAATAAAATAATACTCTGAAGTCAGCATGCCATAGAGGTACATTCCAAGAACGTGACAAAGATGTGCCGGTAAGCCCGGAAAGTGCGGATGGTATGGCTAATAAATGCATCAGTCAAAATGGCGTTTAGACTGTTTATATTTGTATTCACATCACGAGCTGAGGATAACCCAATTATATGAAATGAAATGATCCTGAAACTCTTGTTCGTTGATTAGTGTAAGATTTCGATTCAGTGTAGGAGTAGTTTTAGGTGGGAGATTACTGGACATTTAGTACTAAATGTTGATAAGATCATGATCAGATAAGAAAGGAATTGCATGCTGTGAAAAGGATAGTCGTTTTCGAGGTCATATTTAATGATTATGTCTATAAGTGTACTAGTAAAATAAGAGTGATGAGTGGAATCATGTAGCACTATGAGGAGTCCCTCGAAGTGAATGACAGATTTCTAATGTTTAGTTAGGTTATTATTCGAATTCACATTAGTGCCTAAATCTCCAGTGAATATTATACTATTATAATTTGGAGTAAGTGTAAATATTTCCGATCAAATTTTTTGACTATAGTTAGCGTCAGGAGGTTATTAAACAACCCTAATTAGCAAACTATCTCCCCTCCAACTATTGCGCTCGGAAGGATGTCGGGCTTAAGCGAAGTTTTAGAGACTGCAATGATATGGTATAAACACGTATCAAAATAGTGTTTAAACTCAAGAAAATGTGCCGAGAGAGGCTAAGCATTAACGTGGAAAAAGTTCAACTGGTCAATGAGATGAATAAACAGTTCAAATCCCAATATTTGTTATTATTTTCCAGAAGATGAAGCTCGTACTGAATTATAGAGTTAAAGTAAGATCTAATAACAAAGCCAAGCCAAACCACTCCAAAGGAGGCATACATAACACGAAGATAGTACATCATCTTTAGTGCATCAATGTAGCAAATGGATTTACCACTAAACAAAATTTGCCAAAAAGATTACGTATAAGTACGAATAAGTAGAGAAAGATAGAATTCAAAAAAGAGTGATCGTGAAGATGGAAGAGTACAATTCTCTGGAAGGCTTCCTCCTTACGGCAGAAGATCTTGCTTCCAGAAATCCACAGGAACTTCAACTTCTTAGCTCTTTTCAAAGTTAATGCCACCTGATATATCGGACCCTTATACGTTGTTAATTTTTCTCGAATGTAAATAATGCATCCATCCCCACCAGACCAGCTAATAGTTTTCTTCGAAAAATCTCTATTTCCTTTTGTTTCTCAATTAGACGAAAACAGGTTTCCTGCTGACTGAATTTCACAATTATAAATTGTGGTTGTGACAGACCTGAAGCATCCGGCTCAAAAGGTCGTGTTCTAAAAATCGGAATGAGACCAACTTTGAAGTAAGGAATCTACAAAGCACCAACTTTGAAGTATGGAATCTACAAAGCGGTCGCAAATTGATTCCTAAAAGCTGGAAGGTCCTCTCCTCGTTTAAAAGGTCCGAATATAAAAACTGGTAAGCCAAATACTGGAGACTGTTAAACCATGTCACCAGTCACTTTTAGCGCCATTCGGGTACCATAACCCGACGAGTGTATCGTCTTATATGTCGTCTGTTGATGGGCTGTTTGAACCTCTCTTCAATAGGAACTCTTCCAGGTATAATTTTCGCGGCTCTGTTGTTAATTATTGCCAGTAAAACTGGTTCATACTTGGTATCTTTTCTATCAGGGTTTACAGGTCTCACCACTGGACACACACGGTTGTCATGGATTATTCCAATGAGTTCCGTCTTAGTGTTGTCTACCAGTGCAAGGTATTTTAAGCCTCTGTACATAGTTTACACCTGATGTCGCGTTTCATAAATACATACGAAATGATCCATCTCAATTGTTATGGTTTTTGGCCATCTACGCCAAAATGATTCTGTAAAAAGAAAGTGTGTAAGGGTGATTATAAAAAAAATTGACCATTGTAGACAGAGATTTTCGAAACCGAAAAAAAATTCCAAAGTGCCTAAAACATATACATATTTTTTTTTAATTAAGAGAGTATCAAAATATGCCAATAGAGACCAACATGTGTATTTTTTTTTTAATTAATAAATGCTTATAGTCGCATCAACTACCAGGGTTATTAGAGACTGTACTGTGGGATTAATTACAAATTGTAGGGTATTTATGGGGCAGTATACCGTCTGAACCGTAATTACTCCCGTATATGTATTTGTGATGGTTTTGTATTTGACATGTTGCTAAAGGTCGCGTGGCAGGACCTGATGAGACCAAACGGACAACGGATTTAAAGTCAGCGACCCCGAAAACCTATATGTACCCTGACTTAATTGGTTAGCGATGAATTTTGTAAGTTTGACCTTGAACTGACCTTAACGCTGACCTGACGGGACCAAACTGACACCGGATTCGAATTCAGCGACCCCAAAAACCTATAGGTATCCTGACTTATTTAGTAAGCGATGAATTTTGTAGGTCTTACGTTGAATTGACCTTGATCGTGACCTGATGGGACCAAACGGATAACGGACTCGAGTTCAGTGACCCCAAAACCTATACGTACCAAGACTTATTTGGTTAATGATTGATTTATTAGGTTTGACCTTTAATTGACTGGATTTGAATTCAGCCACCCCGAAAACCTATAGGTGGCGTGACTTAATTGGTTAGCAATGAATTTCATAAGCTGGACCTTGAACTGACCTTGACAACGGATTCAAATTCAGCGATCCCAAAAACCTATAAGTAACCTGACTTATTGAGTAAGCGATGAATTTTGTAGGGTTGACCTTGAATTGACCTTGACCCTAACCTGATGGAACCAAAAGGACAACGGATTCGAATTCAGCGACCCCGAAAATCTAAGTCCCACCTAGTCTGGCCCGTGTTGCAAGGGCTTAGATTTTGTGGTCCTGTGTAATCAATCACTTGCCGAAAATTTTCAAAATAAAAAAAAAGTTGTACTACTCTCCTTCGCAAAACTCTAAACTATACTCACAACCCCACAGTAATATTAAAAAAAAATACTCCTGGCGCGTTAAACCGAACCCTGCTCAGCTGGCTTCAACTCAGAAATCCATAAACATTTCAATTAAGAATAATTACCACGAACATTTTTCCAAAACAATTTTTCATATCATTATCTCCACAGTAATATTCAACGAAACTTAAGAACTACCCCTATCATATCTAACGAAACACGCATCGACGCATAGTGAGATGCATAAAAGATTGATGCCCCTTTGGAAAACTAGATTTACTATCTCATCTGGAAATTATCGTGTCACAACGAACAACGACACTTCCAGAGGGGCGTCTTTCAGGGCGACACCATGAGCCTTTGCTTTTTTGCATCAAACTTCTACCTCTATCTCTCGCACTACGAAATTCTTCTGGATACCTCTGTAGCGATACTAACGATCGCGAGCATACGGTCACTTATGCAAATTTATATGGATGACCTAAACAATTACAATTTGTCGAGAAATGAATCTGTGATAGGCAGCTACAAGGCATCAGCCGTAAATTCCGAGACAGCTTCAAAATAGACAGCTTGAGTGTAATAGCAAACGAAGTCTGCGATGCAGCCCTCATATGATCAGTAGCCACGATCCTTAGTTTCTCGCAAGTAAACGGGTCCAGCATAATCGACGCTAGTATGTAGAAACGGTCCATTCGGAGCAGAGGAAATTGCTGTAAGGTCGTTAATCAATTTTTGAGGCTTTACAACTCGATGTCGTAGGCATGGTAAACATCGATGAATAAAGGCTCTCACAACTGATCGACCATGTAGAATCGAGTAGGGTTGCCTCAAGGTTCCGAGAGTTAGCTGGACACCACTATGAAGACAACGTCCATGATGATGATCAATAAGTAGAGTCTTCAGCGTTGAATCAGAGCTAAAAATGAGAGCATTTTGCTCATCAGGATCCAAGGCTGAATTCTTCAACCTACCTCTTACACGAAGCAGTTTTTGGGAATCTAAATAAGATGTTAAACGATTTAAGTTGCTCTTGGAAGGAAGAGACCTTCCTGATGATAGAGCCTTGATGTCTGCTTCAAAAAAGAATTTATGTTCGTATGGAATCCATCAAGACAAGCTTTTAAAGTTCTGAGGGTGAAAGGAATAATGACTTTGAACAGAATTGCTGAAAAAAATGTTGGCTACATCATTGTGAACAGGCAGTCGCTCGTAGCAGTCTATTCAAAGAAGAGTGGCGATGAAGAAGCGCCCACATGGCTGTAATACAACTAGAAGTATGAACTTTTAATTTTCGCTCTTCTAAATCCACTTCAGGATTAACTGATGATGAGATTCGTTGCCAAAGATCTGGAAACAGCAACCAATTTGAACCTTGCCACCAAAGAGAAAATGATGATAGCTCCTTGGCAGAGAGAACTCTTCAAGCATAATCAGCAGGATTACTTGATGAAGAAGCGTGATGCCAAATTTCTGATGGTAGTGTAGTTTGGATTTCGGAAACTCTTTAGGCTATAAAGGTCTTCCATTTTGTAAAATGTCCCTGAATCAAGGCCAGCGTGACTGTTGAATCACACCATGGATGAATGGGAACATCTAAAAAAAGTGTTTGCTAAACGTGATACACAAGTCGACCGAGAAGAACTGCCCCACACAGTTCTAAGCGTGGTAGGAATACCTGTTTTAAGGGAGCGATCTCAGGATCCGAAATCAATAGCGAAACTGACTTCGGATAAACTGCTCCGGCAAAGGCCTCCTCTGAAGCATAGGAGAATCTATGCAGTTCACAATACCAGAAGATGAACTGAATTTTATCCAACGAGGCATTTCGATTGAGGATATGTTACGAAGACCGTCTTGATACGCAGGCCAGCGTTGACGAGCCTCGTACGGAAGAGGGTTGTCTCAGAAAATCTTTAAATCCAGAAAGTTTGCATTAGGATCTTAGCTGTTATGATAACTGGACTCAACCATCCTAGCGGATCGAATAGTTGAGCTATCTGACTCAAAACTCTACGTTCAGTGATGACATCTGGACAGGCTGGTAACTGGACGTCGCAAGTTACCACATCTTGTTGATAATTCCAAGAGAGGCCCAGCATATGAAACGATGTCTGGAATTCCAAGAACAGAGGCTGAGAAGAAGCTCGATATTCTCTGGAATTTTCTCTAGTAGATCAGAATCACTTGACATCCACTTTGCAAAGTGGAAAGCCTCCCGCTGTGAAAAGTCGATGTAATTGATTCTCTAAAGAAATTGTCTCCTCGAATAAAAATGTCGAGTATATTTCGGAGAAGTGTGGCTCCAGTGTGCAAGCATTCATTGCGCGAAATTCCAGCTTCAGTCTTCTGATTTATTCCTTAAGTAATTCCTCATAGGCCCTAAAGAAGGAAGCGTCGCTCGCGAAAAGAATTGCCAAATAATAAAATGTCTTGCTTTATTGAAAGACGAACAACATAGCGTCCTTCTGGAGGGCGCGAATCAGTTGAAAGGATCAAATCCACAGACTCCTGTTCTTCAGACATCAGTATGGACTTTAATGGAACCTCTTATTCCTCCCGAAACCTTTGGAGGTCAAAGGCTACGAGGTTTTGCACGAAAATATGCATTCCTGGTACTGAAGAAGGCTCTTCAGTCGATTTAGGTAACGAATCTCCTGTAGTTTTCCCAGAAAAGGTCCAACCGAAGTATGTTTCCTGAGCCAGAGGAGCGTTGATGGACCTTTCTGAATGTTCGGAAGAAGCAGATAAGGACAAACGTCTGCTCCAATGATCACAGTTGTAAATTTTATTTACATTATATTAAAATAAATATTTCGCACATTCAACGCAATGATTACCTTGACTGAAATTCCTCTAAATTCGTTAAAGTGTAATTAGTACTTCCACGAAATATTCATTCAAATAATTTTTAAACAAAATTGACATATTTGCACACTATATAGTTTTACGTCAGAATCATTTACTCAGAAAGATTTGAAACTTGCACTTCGGCTATATCGAGGTTAGATCTCTTCGAAGCAGAAAATAAATCTTCGAATCGAATTAGAAGTTCTGTCCGTGAATTGTGGTTAAAAAATTGGTCTTTTTAAAAGGAAATCTTCTAGAGTTTTCATTTGTCATAATAAATCACCCAGGGATAAAAGTGTCATAATGTTTCATAAATATATTGCAAAGCATATACCTAACATTAATAGAATTGTTTTTTCATATATGAACACTCTTGCTTCATTATTTATAACAATCGTCATAAATAAAAACACTAAAGTAGACTCTTTTCCCGGGTAATTACTGCCCGAGCGTAGCGAGGGCAGTAAACCCACCGGCGCGGAAAATCTGCTCCTCTCGCCCCTTGTTACATAATGTTTTATTTTTAGCGACAACGATTAAGATTCCAACTCTAAGTAAATGCACATTATAAAAGAAGATGTGGGATGATCCAATTTAGCTTATTTTTCTTTTATCAGATAATCCGCGCTCTAGATATTAATTTTCTCTTACTCAAATTTGAACATGAAATCTATATAGGTGAAATCTATATAGGTGCCGAATGTCTAAGATTTTGACATTTTACTTGACTTTATTTCGCGGATTGAAAAAATAATGCAATTTCAGTTTGTGATTTTAGAACACGTTTTGGATGAGCTCCTATATTTTAACAGGATAAAAATCCAATTAAATTTCACTTCTTTACAATCTTCGATTGCAATTAATTTAATTTTTTCTGATCTTGGAATTGAGAGGACAATGAACAATCAGTTAACATTAGTTAAGAATAATTTTAGACCGGATTTTTGAGTCGTTGTATTTTAGACGGGTGAAATAGAAATCTCTTTCTTTGATTTTTTAAGAATCGCTTGGATTACACATTTTGCGCTTCGATTATCACTCAACACCGAATGATGGCATTTTTCTTTATTATGTAGGAGTGCCAAAGAGTTAATCAAAAATTATTTTTCGAAGTCTTATAACAAATTACGAATTAGAGTTAGGTTTCAGCTAATTTAGTTAATTTTTTTCTGCACATTTTTTTTGGAAATCTGCTAAAGAAATTTTAGCAAACTTTCGCATTCTACTCTGCAAATATAAGTGATTAGTGTAGGCCAAAACTCCTTTCCCATCTTCTGCACAAGAAACGTAAAATTTCAGTTTAGACAAATCACTTTCGGAATTTCTATAATTTGGAATATTCAGAATTAAAAAGTTGATTTCCATCATTAAAATCATTAGAAGTAAGGATTTTTTATTCATATATCATTTAAATTGAACAGTTCTCAATTGTAACTCTTCAAAATTAAAGAAATTTAAATTTCAAACCCTTGGAATTCAAGAGTTTTTGGTTTTGACAATTTATAATTAAGGGCTATGCAGGTTTTGAGTTTTGAAAATACGAATTCTGTGATTTTGTTGCCAAATTACATATCTTTAAAATATAAATCCTGAAATTTGAATAATTTGTATTCCCATATTTCAAAATGTTTAGAATTTTCAATTTTAACTCTTCAAAACTGAGGAACTTTGAATTCTGCATCTAGCTTAAAATTAAACTAATTAAGTAGTGCTGCTATGTTTTTTCAAGAGAAGAGATAAATTTGCAGCCAAAAAAGTCAAATTTTCAACCAAATAGTTTAATTTTCAGTTTATAAAAATGTATGTTCAACAACAAAATTTCCTACACAAAAAAAAACAAATTTTCAGCAAAGTGATACATTTTTAAACAAAATGATGAATCATTGACTGGAATAGTTTAATTTTCAACTAAAAATTGTAATTTTTCAATCTGAAATTGGATGGTTCAATAAAAATTTTTGTATTATGTTTAACTAAAGAGTTGATTTTTTAACTACAATGTTAGAATATTCAATTGGAATAATTACATTTTCAGTTTAAAAGAAAAAAAATAATTTTCTGTTAAAAAAAAACGAATATTCAACAAAATAGCTCACTTCTCAACCAAAGAAATAATTTTTTTTATTGAAATGATGAATCTTGAACCAACAAAAATTAATTTTTTCAAAAGGGCTTGACTCTCCACTCAAAAAATTAAATTTGTATTCCAAAAAAGAAGAATTCTAAACGAAAAATCAAGTAGATAAAAAATTTAAAATTTAAAGCTTTTTCGGGTTTCAATCGTGTGCCAAACTATGAGATAGCCGACGTATCGTGAACATTGCAGTTCACTTTTTCAGGGCTGACCTGAAACTAAAGTTTCAGGGTATGTTGTTCTTACATGTATTCTCTACGATGCCTGTGATTGGCCAGAGCGTCTCATGGTAGGGGCTGCTCGAACTTGATTGGCCAATCAGATTTTTTTTAAAAAACCCGGGAGGACGGAAAGCCAAATCGGATTGGTATTATATCCATGGTCCCTATTGATGTTATTAGGGTGTTTTAAGATTTCGATTGCTTCTCTATGTTTTCTTGGAAAAATATTTTGCGTTTTTGCGATGACGGTTGTTTTGTCAAACAAAATGCTATGTCCTGTTTCAATATAATGCTCAGCTAGTGCTGATTGCGTGAAATGTTTTAGCCTGACTTTACTCTCATGTTCCTTTACACGTTGGCTCACCGCCCTCCCGGTTTCTCCAATATAGACTTTGCCACAAGATCAAGGGATTTTATATACCCC
>CAKNWT010314189.1:584-10660 GCA_932066315.1 Andricus coriarius | reverse complement strand
GTGCCTTGGCATATTTTTGGCATGCGGGTATGGATTTAAGGTTACGAACCAGTGATAGTTTCGCACCTCCGAGAGCACCTATCACAAAGACAATCACTTGTACCGAATATTTTGGGTACAGTCTTCGCAGCTCCCTTTTAAGGTCTTCATACCTCTCCTCCTTTTCTTCCTCCTTGGCAGTGATGTTGTATTCGGACGGGGCCGAGAATTCGATCACGAATACAGTTCGTTTCTCGAAATCTTGGAGAATCATGTCAGGCCTTAAGTGTGCAACAGAGACTGCTGTCCGACAATCGTAGTTCCAGAAAATTTGGCTCTTCTCGTTTTGGACAATTGACTCTATCTCCCTTGGAGCGTTCGGCAGGGCAGTGTTGCGGCCAACACCGTAAGAGCGACAAAGGTGGTAATAAAGGACTCTTAGGGCCGCATTATGTCTGTAGATGTACGTCATTCCTGCGTGGGTGGGACACCCCGATAGTATGTGTTCCAGGTACTCAGCTTGTGCATGACACGCTCTGCACCTATCGATCGGAACTTCTTGACATAAAATGCGGTCACTGTATGCTAAGGTGGAAATGACACCGTCATGGCATGCGAAAATGAAACTCTGTACCTGAATCAAGCCCGGATGATCTGAGGAAAGCAAAAGTTTGCTCCTTCGACAAGGACTGTTTTTCTACATTTCTGTGAAAATTTCCACGCATTTTCTTGTGGAGTAGCTCTTGATGGAATTTTTGAACTTCTGCTTTCTTCACTTCGGCTTTCAGAAGTGAAGCATCTAGATGAAGTAATGCACTTTCCTCACTTCTGATGTTAAAATTCAGGCCAAGGGTCTCGGCCGCTTGATCCGCGCCTTTGTAAAGGATTGCTCCTTTGCCAATCATCTCGTGGTGCCTGACCATTTTTAGGAGAGGATCTCTACCATTGGCTACGATATAAGCTGTACTTAGAACTATTCGGTTATGAAGACACTGGAGATTCAAAAGTCCGCGTCCGCCTTGACGGCGTGAAATGTATAATCGCGGAACTGACGAATTGATATGCAAGCTTTTATGCATATGCATGATCTTACGTGTAGTGACATCAAGGGCCTTAAGTTCGTTCTTCGTCCATAGAACCACCCCAAACGAGTAGAGTAGAACCGGGACGGCAAGCTTGTTAGTCGCAGATATCTTGTTCAACGCTGACTGAATGGAAGACCAAATTTGTCGAAGAAGATGCTTGTATCTGCTTCGGAGAGACTCCTTTACTGATATTACGTCCTGGATGCAGCTTTGAGGCACGCCCAGGTATGTATAGGTCTCTCCCGTGTTAAGATGTCTGATAACACCTATATCCACAAGCTCAGGGTCCTCGGGAACACCAACAATCTTTCCCTTCTTCAGATGAATTTTGGCACATTTATCCAATCCAAAGTTCATCCCAATCTCTCCTGTGTACTTCGCGACGACATTTATGGCAGTTTGAAGTTTGCCTTTACCAGAGGCATAGAGCTTCAGGTCATCCATATAAAATACATGAGTGACCTTATGCTCGCGCTGGTTAGTGTCGCCACGTTGTTCGTACATCTCACGCCACACAGGCTCAATTCGCCGAACAATCCTGTTGTTCAGGACAGCTGTAAAGATCTTATACAGTGTGTTCAAGCAAGTTATTGGCCTGTAATTCTCTGGTTTGGACAAGTTGCCTTTTTTTGGTAGGAGTATAGTGCGTCCTAACACCAGCCACTGCGGAATGGGCGTCTCTGACTTTTAATATGAGGTGAATATGCGGGCCAAATGTTGGTGTGTAGAAGTAAAGTTCTTCTACCAGAAGTTCTTGATGCAATCTGGTCCAGCACCGGAAAAGTTCTACGCTCCTCTAAGTGCTTTTTTCACCTCTTCGGCAGTGATTGATGGACATTCCTCCTCAGATTTTATAAGGTTGTCGCTAAATTCCTTGAAGCGCATGATATTGTCAGTATTTTCTTTCAACTTAAGTGTTTTCGGGATCTTGTATACATCTCTCCAAAAAGTCTATACCTCGTTGGGCTTGGGTGGATTTTTGACAGAAACAGGGTGATCATTGAACAGGCGAGATGGGTCAGCGAAAAACTGTTGATTCTCCCTGATCCATCTCTCCCTCTTCTGCATTCTCCTCCTTGCATCAGATAACAGCCGTATTTTGTCAACAATATGCTGCTTGATTGTCAGCAGCTTTGACTTGTTTAGTGTGTGATTAAAGATCCTCAGTTCTTGGACGAACTTTCGAACCCTTTCCGTGAACGGTCTACCAGATGTTATGTAGTCAATCACACATTGAACACGGGACGCATTCTGTCTTGCCCATCCAATCTTCTTGTTCAGTTGATGTAAGCGTATTTTGGTCTTTTGATCCATCGCAGGTTTGAGCCTTCGATTTGAATCAGCCAAAGCTCTCGCAGCACCATAAACTGAGCAATTGATGGTCCAGAGGTCGGATTCTCGCGAAAATTCTCCACGAAGGGAGGAATTCATTTCAGCCAGATCTTGATGCTTAAGAGGAACTTGCATGTTAATATTCCTCCTTGTCCTGAAATCGTGATCATTTCTCAGAAGGTGCCTGCTTTCCGCGGTTGGTCTTAATGTCGCTTCCTCATCTTCGGCTGCAGCTTGATCAAGCAGCGGTTAGGGAAGCGCTTCGCGTACATATCCATTTTTCCAGAGGTAGGCACGTTAATTTCGCAACGATTGAATCGAAACGTGCTGAAGCTCTAGGTATTTTTGGCACCACAGAGTATGCATACGCGGCATAAAGCCTCGGTGAACAGGGATAATGCTGGCATCGTAGCAGTCTAGCAAGTCATCCTTGAGTTGATTCGTCCACTTAATGTGGGCGCTTCGCCGGTTCGTCGTCGTGTTTCCATCAAAATTATTTTCAGCACCCCGAACTCTAGGATTATCGGCATTGTTCGCCGACCCATTGTCGGGTGCTCTGCGCGTTCGATCGTATTGAACCGCATTTACAACGTTTTGGTGGTGTCATTGTTGTTCCCACGAGCAGCTAGGGAGAGGGTTCGTCCATCCTTGTAGAGCCCCGCAAGCAAGGATAAGGCTGCATACACTGAGAGGTTGCCCGGTATCTTAGAGTCATCGTTCAAGACATCTCACAATTGTCCAGGGATGGTCCCGAAGAAATAACCCCTAAGCGGAGGCGTGATAACCGTGCCGAAAGCTAAATGGCACCTGGGCGAGGAGTCTCAAACGATGACTCTGGGATACCGGGCGACCTCTCAGAGTATGCAGCCTTATCCTTGCTTGCGGGGCTCTACAAGGATGGACGAACCCTTTTCCTTAGCTGCTCGTGGGAACAACAATGACAAAACCAAACATAGGTGTAGTAAGTGCGGTACAAAACAATCGAACGCGCAGGGCTCCCGACAATGCGTCGGGCAACAATGCCGACTATCGTAGAGTTGGATGAGCGAATCAAGACGAGGTCAATGCGATTGACCGGCAGAATCTCGTTACTTTCAAGTGGACGGATCGACTCAGGGACGATCTGCTGGAGTGCTATGATACCAGTATGGCTCCTGAACGGAAAGGTTACATCCCAGTGGGCACCAGGACATCCTAAAGACGTTCTTAGAATGTACCTCTATGTCATGCCATTTGACGTCCTTAAGACATCTTTTATGAATTAATGACGGACTGGCGTGGGATAGCGAAGGAACCATGCTCGGTCATGTCAAAGTAGACGAAAAGGAGAAAGACAATTTACCATCGTTATCATTAACCGCTAAATACCTTTTATCGAGTGAGTCCGGCATACGAGTCCCCGAGTATATCCATTGAAGCACTCCCTTTGTGTCCAAAAAAATGTTTTGGTTGTTGGACAAAATTGGCACAGATGTAGCCTCCGGAAGCTACGACCACGATCGTTCACCGAACGATCGATCCCGACGCGACCGGAGGTGGTACGTCATCCGACTCGTCACTTCCCGCAACACCAAAAGACGATCGAGTCGGGAAATCACTAAACAATTAATTTGGGCTTGAAGAGCCACTGGCTTAATTCACGGACTTGAATAACTGAGTTCTCTCGGAGTCGCACAATTGATTACTATTGTTGCAGCCACCGAAAATTAACCACACCTGCCTACACCTTGATAGAAAAACTGAACTCTCTCCGAGAAAGGGGCCCGGCAGTCCCTCACGAAGGCACCATCAAGCGACAACATGAGTCACCACTCAAACCAAAAGGTAGCCCCCAAAATTCGTAAACAGAAAAGGAACCTTGAAGGAGAAGAAGCATTGGGAGGATGCCATGCGATGATCAAAGAAACCCTATGGTCAATCAAAAGAGAAACAATAGCATCAAATAAATTATTAACATCCCGCCCGCCTCGTTCCATGAACGAAACAAATTCCATGTATGAAAGTCGAAAGCCCAGTGCCGCCCGCCATGAAGCCACATACTTTGACGATAAGGGGATTGAAGGTGTTGAAAGACAGTAATTAATCGGTTTTTATAAGTCATTTTCCCGCAAGTACAACAGAACGTTCAATTCGTCAGAATTAGGAACAAACTAAAAATGAAAGAGCGAAATTGAAAACTAAATCTGGTAGAACATCCAAAGATAGATGTAGGCACAGAATATAAATATATAAACTACTTTTATACTTTTATAAAATCCATCTGATTTTAATATTGAATAAAGATTTATTAAAACTAAAACTAAGGTGTTGAAAGAAGTTTCAATAGTGGCAGATCACACAAGTCCATGCTGTCCGGGACTGACATTGGTTATCCGTCCTAAAGGCTGTGTCTCACGTCGAAGTAGAGAAGGGTTGACAATCAACACGACGTCTCCAATTTGAAGATAAGGTTTCGGTACAGTCCATTTATCTGAAATGATCAACCAACTTGAGCTTCCAGAGATCCTGCATTAGGATCTTAGCAACGATGGTGATTGTACTCAGCCAGCCAACTGGATCAAAGAGTCAGGAAATAGCAGCCAGAACCTTCCTCTTAGTGATCGGGGCCAATTTTTGTATAGTCTATCGCACTCATGAATTATATTTAAGAGGGGAAAGTAGTCGGAAGCCTACTTCCTCAGATGCATTTCTCCAGATTTCAACAGCTGAATCAGTGAGTCTCGAAGTTTAATGGCAGAAACTTCACCACTAGCGCCTGATAATCAACAGGAATATTTATTCGAATCGAATTACCGGATATCGGTGACGAAATCCATCCAGGAGCAGTGAATGAGGAGCCGTAAATGTCAGTGCCCCAGAGCATGTCGATAGGTCTTGGCACAGCGAATTCTGGATGTGAGTCGATGTGAATCCAGTTCTTCTGGACAATGAAGTTCATGGCGCAAAAGCAACCGTAGGTGGAAGCACCAAAATGTTTATCAGTGAAGTATGGTTCCTTGGCAGTTGTGTCCGGCCACGTAGAATTCCGGGGGAAACTTTATCTCGCTCAGCAGCAAGCACACTCCTTTCAACATTGTTGATCCATGTTATCAATGATGGTGGACTCCTCAGAAGTTCCACAGCTCCAATAGCGAGCATTGTTCAGTAGGGTTCTGATCTGTAACAACCTTATTAACAAAAATCACAATCCCAAAATCCCCATTTTGTAATATGAAGAGGAAGTGGAAACGTTTAAGAAAGTCAGGGAAAAGAACTTGGAATGTTTAACCTCCAGACCCTAGGCACTGTAATTGCTAAGATTCTTGGAAACATCCTGGAGTCTCAACAAAAGTTCAGTGGGTGAAAGGTAACGACACAGATCAGTTTCATAGATCTAAATTTTCAAGAACCCTGTAAGAAATTGAGATCGATCAGTATGAATTGCAGCTCGAATGAATATCGTTTTGAGTCATAACTACTTAATGTCAGAGACAGGCCCTATACGGCGCACTCACATAGTACCTGACCGCGTCCAGTCAGGTACATGCTACACATATCATCTGGCCGCGTCCGGCCAAGTGCATGCCAGTCAAAGTCACAGTCCTTGGCCCCGGTTGGCGCTCTCACATGGCATCCGGTTGTGTCAAGTCGGATGCATGCTTCTCCATCGTCACAGTCATGGCCTTGGTCGGCGCTCTCACATGGCATCCGGCTGTGTCAAGTCGGATGCCTCCTTCGTCACAGTCATGGCCTTGATCAGCGCTCTCACATAGCATCCGGCTGTGTCAAGCCGGATGCATGCTTCTCCATCCTCACAGTCATGGCCTTGGTCGGTGCAATCACATGGCACCCGGCTGTGTCAAGCCGGATGCATGCTACTCCATCGTCACAGTCGTGGCCCGTAGGCGCTCTCACACGGCGACTGGCCGCCGTGCGCTAGGCCCCCGCAACCGGGTGACTAGCCGCTGCAAGCCAGACGCCGTGCTTCTCCATCGGCCAAGGTCATGGCCCGCAGGCGCTCTCACATGGCATCCGGCTGTGTCAAGTCGGATGCATGCTTCTCCATCGGTTGATCTGTCTTGTCAGAATTTATTCGTATGAAATTCGTGTTTACAAGCACCTTAGGGCATTTACGTGAGAGGATATTATCATAGTAATCAACAAATCATAATAAGTGAGAGCCTGTCTCGAGGCGTTTGCAATGTCAAGAACAATCACACAGTCAGTGAGGAAGGCTGTCGTGCCCGAAAGCCTGTCTCGAGGCGCCTGCAATGCTGAGAACAATCACACAGTCAGTGAGAATGCCAGTCGTGCCCGACAGCCCGTCTCGAGGCGTTTGCAATGCTAAGAACAATCACACAGTCAGTGAGGAAGGTTGTCGTGTCTGAGAGCCCGTCTCGAGGCGTTTGCAATGTTGGGAACAATCACACAGTCAGTGAGAATGTTTGTCGTGTCTGAGAGCCCGTCTCGAGGCGTTTGCAATGTTGAGAACAATCACACAGTCAGTGAGAAAGTTTTTAGTGCTTGAGAGCCTGTCTCGAGGCGTTTGCAATGTTGGAAACAATCCATCATCAATTTTATCAATTCAAGTTCCCAGAGATTCAAAAGATGCTTTCAAACATAAACCAAACATAAATATTGATGAAAACTGTTCTAGTCTTTCGAAACAATAAACAAAATCGATGTCTATGAAAATAACTATAAAAATTATGCGAATAATAAACTTCTCAGAAATATCTCAATAAACTTCGTATCTTTTCAATATGTTCTTTCCCTTTTGTTTTAATTTCTCTTGCGAAAACGTTCCTCTCTTATCATCGATTTTCAAAAGATTAAAATATTTCTACGAATTTCTAGAAATTTCGAAACCCTAACAGCCCACAAAAATTAAATATTCAGAAAATAAGAATCCAAACCTGTATAGTTTCAAATTCACAATATACGAATAATTTAACGATTAAATAATATATTTTTTAAAGTTATTACCTTTAATTTAAACTTTAACTCTACAGCATTAAACCACAAAATATCAAATTTGATAGACATTTCAATCCAAACAATCAACGCCCTGAGAATAGTTCAAATTGCATACTTAATTTGAAGCTTCAAGGCTGAACTCCGAAGTGCACTAAAGTGTGCAACCCGCAAAAGCTCCACATCGAAATTGTTTAAAAATTGCACGACATGTAATTATGATGACAGTTAAAGTGATTGGATATATCTCTCCACGAAGAATTAACAAAGTTCTGGCAGTATTGAAATTCTGACAAAAATGAGATAAATAATGAGCCTATACGTAAACTTTTATTCTGTATAATTCATGCGATATTTTACTAACATAATTTATAATAAGCTCAGTCTATTTTTTAAACTTAATGTTGAAAGGCGTTCCTTTTTTCACAAAAAAATGTCATTCCATACACGTAGGATATTTTTCCTATCAAAAACTCTTTCGAAATACATTCATAGCATTGCATTCTTCTAAACGTCAAATAATCGGCTGGAACTATGAAATTACAACAAAAAAACTTACTTCAAATTTATGCTCCCCTCGCCGACCCACAATCCGGCTCGAAGGACCAAAAAATGTTATGAATTAATGACGGACTGGCGTGGGATAGCGAAGGAACCATGCTCGGTCATGTCAAAGTAGACGAAAAGGAGAAAGACATTTACCATCGTTATCATTAACCGCTAAATACCTTTTATCGAGTGAGTCCGGCATACGAGTCCCCGAGTATATCCATTGAAGCACTCCCTTTGTGGCCAAACAAATTTTTTGGTTGTTGAAGAAAATTGGCACAGATGTAGCCTCCGGAAGCTGCGACCACGGTCGTTCACCGAACGATCGATCCCGACGCGACCGGAGGTGATACGTCATCCGACTCGTCACTTCCCGCAACACCAGAAGACGATCGAGCCGGAAAATCACTAAACAATTAATTTGGGCTTGAAGAGCCACTGGCTTAATTCACGAACTTGAATAACTGAGTTCTCTCGAAGACGCACAATTGATTACTACTGTTGCAGCCACCGAAAATTAAGCACACTGGCCTACACCTTGATAGAAACACTGAAATCTCTCCGAAAAGGGGGCCCGGCAGTCCCTCGCCAAGGCACCATCAAGCGACAACATGAGTCACCACTCAAACCAAAAGGTAGCCCCCAAAATTCATAAACAGAAAAGGAACCTTGGAATATTAATTGTAGTGTGTATAATGCAGCGAGAGCTTTGGCAGATGCAAGCCGTAAAACAAAACCAACGGTTGATCATAAGACCATAAGACGAATACATCAACATCTGGCAGGACTTTCACTGCCAAGGTTCGACAGTACGCGCGCGAACTGCGGATCTGTCATCACACACTTAACAAGTCAAAGCTACTGACCATCAGGTAGCATATTGTTGACAGAATACGAGTACTATCTAACGCTAGGAGAAGTCTATAGCAGAGAGAGAGGTGGGTCAGAGAAAATCAACCATTTTTGTCTGACCCATCTCGACTCTTCCAAGACCCTCTAGTTACTGTCGACCACCCGCCCACACCAGAGGAGGTCGAGGCATTTTGGAGAGAAGTCTACGAAGTCAGCATCCACTGAAAGAATACTCGAAGAATATAAATAGCTTCAAGGAGTTGTACAGTGCCCTCATAACACCTGAGGAAGAATGCCCATCTATCACTCCCGAGGAGGTGAAAAACGTATTAAGAGGCATGAAGAACTATTCCGCTCCGGGACCAGATGGTATCAAGACTTTCTGGTGGAAGAAGTTTCCTTCAACCCACCAGCATCTGGCCCGCATTTTCACCTCATATCTAAAGTCGGAAGAGCCTATTTCGGAGTGGTTGGTAGAAGGGCGCACAGTGCTCCTGCCGAAGAAGGGCAACTTAGCTGACCCTAAAAATTTCATTCTATCAGCGTTACCTATCGATGGCCTGGGTTGATTGCTGGAAAGCTTTTGGTTCAACCTCCCATAGACTTATCATCTGTCTGTTGGAAAGCTTAAAGGTTCAACCACACATCGTGAGGTGCATAGAGAGATTAATGCCGCTTTGGAAAACCAGATTTACTATCTCATCTGGAAAACATCGTGTGATCACTAACAGTGTCACCTTTCAGAAAGGTGTGTTTCAGGGCGACACCATGAGCCCTCTCCTCTTTTGCCTCGTATTATTGCCACTATCTCTCGCACTTCGCCATTCCGAAAGGGTACTTCTGAGGCAAACCTGGAAATCGAAAGCATAAAGTAACTCATGTATTTTACATGGATGATCTTAAGATCTATGCTGAAAATCAAGAGAAACTACATCCAGCTCTAGACATTGTCAAAGAGTACACTCAAGAAATTGGAATGGAGTTCGGGTTAGAAAAATGCGCCAAGGTTTATTTGAAGAAAGGAAAACTTAATGGAATCCCGGAAGACCCTGAGCTCGTCGATAGAAGCGCTATACGACACCTTGGCGCTGGAGAGACCTATTTGAGATTTTAGGCGTAAACATATTTTTATGTTAAACTGAAACACATGCAGATGTTAAAAACGTCCTAGCGCATGCATATCGCGCATTGGAATTTAAGGACTAAATTTGACAGCTATATATTTTTGATATTAAAATTATTGAATATTACAATTTCGGAATATTTCCAAAGAATCAATATTAGCAATCCTTAATTAAAATTGGATAACGACTTTTTTCTGTCTAC
>CAKNWT010314167.1:0-14511 GCA_932066315.1 Andricus coriarius | reverse complement strand
TTGAAAACATACAAAAATTACTATCTGAAATACCTATACTTTCTCTGTTTTTATTTCCTTATGCTTTAAATTGGTTTCTAATATATTTTTATCAGCTCAAAGCTCTCAGATGTTCAGAGCATTTTTCAATGTCAGTTAAAACAAGATTATAGTGTAAAAAAAAACAGAAATTTTAAAAATTATGAATTACCAGTTTTTTAAGTACGCAATATGCTAACATGTAAAACCAAGACATATAACAATAAACTTCAAATTAATTATACTGCACGAACTAACATGTTTTTCTCTGATAGGCCATTTTACATATTTTATTACATATTAGGATGATTTCCTTAAAAAGTTCATCCTTTTTGGTTAAAAAGTCTACTTTATTTGTGGAAAAATCAACTGTCTTGTTGAAAATTCGTTTTTTTTTGGACGAACTAAACAGTTTTTGATATAAGATTTCATTCTTTTTTTGTTCAAATATCAATCATAATATTTTTCTCTGAGAACTCATTTTTTTTTTTGAAAATTCAACTACTTGATTAATAAAATTAGATTTGATGTTAGTTATAACATCTACTTGACTTATATCGATATTTAAATATTGATATAAGAACAGTAGACAAAAAGAACTAACATCAAATTTAATTACTTATGTATATAATTCTGGTCAACAATATAAAATCAAACAAAAATCGAGACAAAAATTATACTTCGTTAAAAGTTGAAACTTACCTTTTTTGTTTGAGCATTTGAGTGTTTTGTTTTAAATTCGTCTTTTTAGCTGGGAAATTCACCAATTTGGTTGACAATTTTTTTTCTTGGCTGAAAAATCTTCTTTGGTAGAATCAAAAATCAACTATTTTGTCGAAAGTTCGTCTCTTTCGTTGAAAATTCGTATTTTTGGTAGAAAACTTATCTTCTTGAACGAAAATTTACCTTTTTCGTTTGAAAATTCAACTAATTGGTTAAAAATTTATCTATTTTTTTGCAAATGCAATATTTTCACTTAAAATATTAGGAATTTGAGATGTTTCAATGTGCATTTAATATTAGTACCTGCATTATTTTATTTAAAAGAATTAATTCCCCTATTTTTGTGAAAAGTCTCCTTATTTCACCTGTTTTTAGAGTATTTGGCCTGTATAAAAATCTTATTGATTTTCAACTACAGAAATGATTTATTTTTCGGGTTTAGTTTCTGGATTGAATTAAAGCGTCTGTTTTTCTAAGTCTTAAATTTCTGTTTATGATTCTTAAAAAATGAATCGGGACTTTGTAAAAAAGGGATGTTTAAAATTCTCGATTTTAGGTGTTTTATGGGATTTTTAAAATTTAAGATTGAAAAGGGGATTGGGGGGAAAGGATCATTAGGTAAAAAAGGGGACAGACTGTAATCCCTGTATATTCAAATTTTAAATTACTGAACTAAAAGTTCAACTATCTTAATTTCTATTTGTCCGGCATAGGTTTTCCGTTTTAATGTGTGATTCTGTGGTGTTTCCCTGTGGCAATTTCTGTGTAAGCAAGCTGGTCTCATTTCTTTGAGTCTGTCACGCGATAGAATAGAGTAAGGCTTCAGAAGCCCATGAATCATGTAGGCATTCGAGACGAAATCCGATTTTCTTGAAATTTTGCTTAGCTTTGTCAATGGAGGACAATCGATTATTATTCGTACAACTAAAGAATTCTATTCAGTTAAAACCAAAGTTTTTAAATTAAATACAAAGAAAGGAAGGAAAATCTAAAAATAATGTGAATACTCACATAAAGTTAATTAAATTTTCTATCTGTTTTCAGCAAATCTAGAAGAAACTTTGGACCTCTCACTTTCTCTCCAGGATTATCACCTCCAGGAATTAACGCTATATGCCAAACAAGGAAGAACCTTAGGCTCAGCGTTGAGTTCTCAGGACATAATGGCCCTTCAAAAACAAGAAGAAAGGAGGAGGCAACAAGCAAAGCAAAGCGTTTTTGGTTTTATGTTCAAAAAGTCAAAAGAGAGTTCCTTAAGCACTGACAGTTTGGGGGGCCGAAGTGTTTCACCTGCCAGAAGTGACGAGACCGGAAGAAGCACAAGTCCAATGGCACCACCTCCAAGGCCATTACGCAAAAGAAGACCAGCTCCGAAACCGCCAGTTTCCAATTCGATGAATGAGGAGAGCAATGAAAATTCAAAAGAAAAAATGGTTATTAGTCACAGTCGAAATAGCAGTGACAGTTCCGGCTATCACGAAGCATCAGTTCTCAGCGATAATCCAGATTCTGCTGGTCGAATGCCTGAGACTCTCCCAAGAAGAGGAAAAACCTTAGAAGCTCCTAGGAAACTTGCTCAAACCTCGCAGGCTAGTAAAAGTTTAGGAAACTTAGCTCTTGCTTCTGGAGGACTAAGTCATGGAGTTAGCACCACTTCTTTGAGTTCCACTGGTAAGATAAGGTTTTTTCATTTTTTCAAGATTTGAAACTACTACTTCAAACTGCATGAAATTTTATTTTTTTCTTGCTCACAGAATCGAATTCAAGTAAGTGCTTCTTTCAGTCGAATTTGATACTTTTCCAGGTAAAACCTCACTTAAATTTCTGATTTCAGGTCAGCGGAAGAAGAGAGCAGCGCCTGCTCCTCCCATAGCGAGACTGCCTTCAGCTCTATCCACTCAAGGCCTCGAACGAATTGTAGATTCCGAAGAATCTCTCACATCCGATATAGACCTTTCGAAACCCTCTTCCGACATCGGAGCCTCTTCCAAAGCCAATTCCGACATCGGGGTCCACTGCAAGTCAAGTTCCGACATCGGTGTTTCCATCACAACGAAACAGATGAAACCTCTTTCAAGTTCCAAATCCACAATCAAAACCGAAGAGACTAACATTAGGCCATCTCTGAAAACTTCCGATAAGTCGGAAAAAGAAATACAGGCGCCGGAATCTTTATTCAAAGAAGATGCGAATCTTCTAAACCCAGTTTCAAAAGAACCTGTAGTAGCGAGTGCAAACGAGCCTGTAGTTGCCAGCGTTAAAGTAGTAAAGAGAGGTAAGCTAGTTTACAGTTCCAGTAGCCCAGAAAATAACCAACCTTCTTGCAGCTTTATTTCCCATAATTCTTTCGAAAATATGCCAGAAGTCGATACGAGGGAAGAAAATGAAGCCGGGTTCATTAGTAGTTCTGTTCGAAGGAGGAGTATGTTTGAATTAGAAAAGTGCAAATTGCAGTCTAGAATTGAACAATGTCGTTCGAGATGCCGAGCTTCCAGATTTCCAGATTCCAGATCTGAATCTTCTGCAGCTTCCCAAAATCGCATTGGACTCGTCAAATCGTTGCTTGGAAGTGGATCTTATCGGTACTTGAAACCAAAGGCCGATGAGAAACTTAAAAAATCTCAAAGTTTTGTAAACTACAACCGAGTCCAGAAGGTCAAACCCCATGAGAATAGTTACGCAAATACTACAAGCCTTCAGAATAATCCAGTCCTCGAATCTCAGCTAGATTCCATTAAGGAAAAACCTGCCTTGAAATTCCACGATTTAAAATTCTCTCGAAAAAAGCTTGTGAAAATCCCAACGATTTCACACCTTGATGACATCGAAACTCATCTGGAAAATTTCCCACAGTGTGGAATCTTGGAAAGCAGATTCAATCCCAAAACATCTCATCCTGGGAGTTATATATGTAAGGGAAACTGCCGAGCTAGGCGTTTGAAGTATAGTTTCAGTTTCCAGGGTTCCAGACTTAAAGATACACAAATTGTTAACAGTTTTGAGAAAAGTGAAAATTTGATTTGTAGAAGCTTCTCTTCCAGGTATCGATCGGATTTGAAAACTTGTGAATTTGCTCCTAGACTGGGAGCTTATAATCTAACGAGTTGTTACGATAATCCTATTATTTCCATAGATGAGAACAATTTTAATTTTGAAGAGGATTTCATGGATTCAATGGATGGTGAGGTTGACTTGTCACCTCCACCTCTGAGTAAATTGCACTTTTTTGCTATTTCCACAAAACCTGAGGATATTCAGGTTAGACCTATGGATTCGATACCAAGTGATATTGACAAACTACCTTCTCTTCCCATTATTAATCATGTCAAGGTGGACGTTGAAAAGAAGTTGAGTATTTTGGAACCTCCTCCACCGGGTCTAGTCAGTCGAGAAGAGTCCAATGAAAATTGGAACCAGTTTTTGATTAATTTAAACTCTATTCTGGAAAACAGAGTTGAGGAATTTGTTTAGGGATTTGTTGCTATTGATTTCTTCACTCGTATCGAACTGAAAGTATATTTAAGAAACAATGCTCAATTATACATTATTTTTAGTTAGTTTCATCTAATTGTAGAAGGACTGATAAGTTAAGTTATACTTCAAAGTAGTGCTTCTTCTTTAAAATTCCCTGCATAAAGGGCATAGCAGGATAAGCATGTATAAGCTGCCCTCGGCCAAATCTGTTCGACATTTTCACCCTGAATTGGTACTAATATAAGGTTCAATTCCCCGGAAGATTATATCTGAGAAATCATTGTTATGGGAGTTATGGGGGTGAGTAGAAAAATCGAAAAACATCTTTTTCTCGGAAACGGCTGGACCGATTTTGATGGGGAAAAAATATGTTATGTGTTTCTATGAAAGGATGTTTTAAAAAAATTATGGGACATTTTAGACAAAAAGAAAAGGTCAAAAAAAAATTCAAAATTTTTTCGATTTTTTTTTTTTTGGGGAAATTTTTGAGGAACAATCACCGTTTTTGGCCTAAAAATACCTTGAATTATGCAGAAAAATATGTGAAAGTTTGAGATCAATCGGAGAGGCTGCCCATGGTTAAAAAAATTAAAAATCTCCAGCGTACT
Organism: Andricus coriarius; assembly: GCA_932066315.1. NCBI lineage: Eukaryota > Metazoa > Arthropoda > Insecta > Hymenoptera > Cynipidae > Andricus > Andricus coriarius. The sequence goes on along the minus strand of CAKNWT010314167.1, from coordinate 9,688 downwards.
ATTCCAAAATAATTCAATAGTACTTCAAAATATTCCAATGATACTTGAAAAGTAGGTTACACAATTCGGGGTGATTTTTTATAATGAGTCCCCTTGCCTCTCACAATTCGGGGTGCCTTTTTATTGTAAGTCCCCTCGCCTCTCACAATTCGGGGTGCTTTTTTTATGCTGAGTCCCCTTGCCTCTCACATTCTTCGGTATCTTCTATTCGTCAATATTCTCAATCTTCTTCACTGTCACTTTCAATAACAGGATCAATGTTACATTGTTGAAACATTCGACTGAGGATTTCAGCAGGTCTGACAATTTTAGCTAAATTCCGGGAAATATGACGAGATGGAACCAGGAATTTCAGCACATTAGTACGATCTTTTACATACTGCAGGTTAATTTCTCCATCCTTATCCATCACTTCGGCAAGGTATGATACCGCCTGTGAAAGTTGGGACGTTCCGTTAAACAGAATCTTCAGATCTTTCTCTGTCATTTCTGGGAAATCCAATAAATCATCAGCTGAAATGCTTTGAAACACTTGTTTTTTGCGCCACCAGCCACCTACTTTTGCTTCAACAGTTAAAGACTTTTCAACGCCTTTTCTCATCTTTATTCTTTCTAAGATCTCATCCAAAAGTTCTGAATCAGATTGACAAGAGAACAAGTTTAGATGACAAAACGAATGAAAGCACAAGTAACGTGTTCAACTCGAAACAATGACGAATCTCGAATCCAAAACACTATTCCTCATCGAAGACCTTTCCCTATACCGTGAGGATTCAGTCAACAAACCGAACAAAAGAAAAAAAAGAAGATCGGGGTTGGGGGAACAAAATCAGATGAGAAAACAAATGACTTGAGTTTCTTAAATCTAAACAAGGAAAGAACAAGAGAAGATCTGAGGAAGAACTTCAGATGATAAAACGAATGACCGAAGCTTCTTAAATCTCATACACTGCTTATACAAAAGAAAGAAGATTGTGAGAAACAACGTGAAAGCCGACAAAAACAAAGAAAGATCGAAATAACAACTTCAGATGAGAAAACAAATGAAAACGATAAGAGAACAAGTTCGGTGACAAAGCGAATGAAGGCACAAGTAACGTGTTCAAATCGAAACAATGATGAATCTCGAATCCAAATCACTATTCCTCATCGAAGACCTTTCCCTATACTGTGAGGAATCAGTCAACAAACCGAAGATATATCAAAAGAAGATCAGGGGTGGGGGAATAAAATCAGATGAGAAAACTAATGACTTGAGTTTCTCAAATCTAAACAAGGAAAAAACAAGAGAAGATCTCAGGAAGAACTTCAAATCATAAAACGAATGACTGAAGCTTCTTTAATATCAACTACTACTCCTGTACCAAAAACTTACCCTGTACGATGAGGAATTGCTTTCATGGCCGCAAGAACGCGAGAACATTGACAAGACGAGAGCAAGTTTGCAGACTTCTCCTTATACATCAGTGGATGTCCATTTAACGTGGTAGGCTGGAGATTTATAATTTTTTTACCCATGGGCAGCCACTCCGATTGATCTCAAACCTTTACATATTTTTCCGCATAATTCAAGGTGTTTTTAGGCAAAAAGCGGTGATTGTGCCTGAAGAATTTCCCATTAAAGAAAAATCTAAAAAATTTTGAATTTTTTTTTTACCTTTTCTTGTTATCTAAAATGTCCTATAATTTTTCCGAAACATCCTTCTATAGAGACCCATAACATATTTTTTCCCCATCGAAATCGGTCCAGCCGTTTCCGAGAGAAAGATGTTTTTCGATTTTTCTACTCACCCCCATAACTCCCATAAAAATGATTTCTCAGATATAATCTTCCGGGGAATTAAACCTCATATTAGTACCAATTCAGGGTGAAAATGTCGAACAGATTCGGCCAGGGGCAGCTTATACATGCTTACCCTGCTATGCCCTTTCTCTAGTGTAAGATATTCACTGCTTGACTTGTGTATCAAAACTTGCACTTAGCATGCTTTGAAAATTACTTCACACTCAGCACTAATTTATATGTCCCTTTTATTTTCTAATTTATTTTGGTGGTGGTTTTTGTTTCCATAAAATCAGTCGGAGAACATAGACCCGTACCCAAGCCTCGTAAGATCGTTGGTTCGACCACCGTAGTGCCAGTGCTTCCCAGGCTACCAAAACGTAAAGCTCCCTCTCCGTTGCCCGAAGATCAAAGCTTGTCTCAGAGCGTTTTTAATTTTGAAAAAAGCTTGGATCGAGTTTCTCAAAATGCCTTGACTCCTGAAACGAAGGTACCAATAGAAAAGCAGTTAGATAATTCGATAGAAACTCAAGATTTTGAATCAGTTACGAGTACTGAAAAGCAAAAAACTGAGAAGGTGGTGTCAGAAAAGTCATCGGAATCCAAGAAAATTGATATCCCTGAATTGCAAACGAACACACAAGTCGAAAAGCTACCCAGCGAAATATCATGCAAAGATAGTAACGTAGATGAATCAGAAGATAATGAATTTTGTGAGGTAATTACGACCGACTCATTCGCCGAACAAACTCCAGACGTTAACTCGACAACATGTGTTAAAGAGTCAAATGACTCTGATTCGAGACGAAGGTCTTGTGAAATTATATCTACCATTCCAAAGTGCGACCATATTGACGTTATCGGGTTAGGATCAGAAGATTACGAAACTGATAATCAGTACTCGAATGACTCCCTAAACAAATCAGTGGAAGAAAATATTGTTTCAAACCAAGAACTCGAGGGAGACGAAATTGATTGTACATCTGAAGAAAATTTGAAGATCTGGAAGTCGGAGCCGGAGAAGCAGATTCATAAGCGTGGAAAAATATTTAGGAGTCAATCGGAGTTGAGCAACTTTAAGATAAACACACCTGAGAGACATGGAAGGCATCTGACGTCTCATGCCGAAGATTTTATGTGTGCTCTCAACACACACTTGTCGACTAATATTCCTGATTTATCTGCGACCTCGAACCGATTCGATAAGACTGGAGCAGACAAATTTTCCACTGGCAAGAAAGATGAGTCGAAATTTCAATTTTCTGACAGCAACGTGGATTGTCAAAGGATTTTGGTGGAATTGAAAGACGAAGTTTCAAGGAAGTCAGGTGCATGTCGCTGCTTTACTAACACTAATTTTGAAATTAAGACGTTCATGAACATATATTTCTCATAGTTTTATCAATTATTTATTTAAAGATAAGCTTAATTCGATCTTGATTAAAATTACTCAGTAGTATTCTTGTTAGTGTTAATGAATAATTCAATTTTTATTGACGTTTTGATAAATCTGCTATCAATGTCATTCATTTTCATATCAGAACAAACTTGTGATTACGAAAGGTACTTCAAATATTGAGTATTTGCGTCATTTTCGTCTGAAGAGTAAACTGTAAACCACCTCAATATTTTGAGTTAAATTTACATCACAAACAAAATTGAATCAGAATCAGTTCATGGATTGAACATTTATTTATAACGTTTTATTATGCTAAGCACGATTAAGAGATGCAAGTTTGTATTATACTATTTTTTTAAATAGATTTTTTTTACATTTTTTATTTTTATTACTTTTGGTGATGGTCAATATTAGCACGCATGTTTATTTTGCACAAAGGTAGAAGATTTTTACGAATATGGTATTATGAAAAAGGTGTCACAATTTAGAACTATAGTTTTCAGAATCCTGGTAAAGTTCCAAAAAAGATTTATCAAAGAAATTCAACTCTGGATTATTTCGATGCCAAGAGACATCGATAGAGTGTTACAAAAATAAAGTAAATGCAATTTAGATTGCCCCTCTAGTAAAAAGAAAACACTACTCATATATTAAATTATATTTGAATCTTTGAGACGAGTAATAACTAATCTAGATGGCTCTTCAATACTAAATATTTCGGTTCCAACATTAAGAACAGAGTCTAAATAATCATTAACATTGTTTGAAACCCAAATTTTAATTTGCAGTTGCTCTTCGTTACTAATTACAAATTCCCGAAAGTGGCCCATTCATTAACAAGTTTTTTATTCCAATTTAGATTCCGAACCGAGACTCTCGGAGACCGACATCTTGTTAAGAAAGGTATCAGACACACTATCCAGTGCCCTTCCACCAACTCCTCCACCGACGCCCTTGGAAAGCTTGGAAGCCTCGCCAAAAAAATTACAAATCCAAGGACAGGAACTCAAACTCGAAACTAAACTGCCACAGAAGTTCCAAAAAGTTGTGTGCCTCCTCGAAATAAAACAAGTTGTCAACAAAAATCGATCTTTGGAAAATTCGACTTCTGACGCGAATTCGCCTGATGCAACAGTCAACTCGCAACAGGACACTTCAGACTACGTTTCTGCTTCTGGGGAAGATTTATCTCTGCCAGATTGGGAATACCAACTTCCAGCACCTCCAAGTGCTTTCCGAGACGTCGAAGCTTCAGCTTATGGCGGTTGTGACACCATAACTTTGAAATCTGTTGATGCTTTTAAAGAATCAGTCAGCATGGATCAAACCGACTTCACAGCAAGGCTTGAAACAACATCGATACCAGAAACTAAAGTAGTTAAAGCAGAATCAGATGTTAGCACAGCTAAGTCTCAGCAAAAGAAACCAAGCAGGCAGATTTCCCTAGACAGTTATAAAGCTGATGTAAATTTAGAATTAAAGAGGGAAATTATTTCTGAATTGGAAAGCAAGATTGAGACGAGGTCTCACCAGCTTAACACTAAAGATGATTTTGATGCTAGAAGGGCCTCTGAAGAAGCATCGACACCTAATATTGCTCCGGTGGATAATACTTTGTCTAATTTTACATTCACGACCTACTCGAGGCAGAAGAGTGTCAACATTTTTGATGAATTGGAAGAAGAGAAAGTTCCAATTGTGAAAAGTTCTAATGATAGAGTCAAGACATCTGCTACATTGGCTCGAAGTCAAACTTTGTCAGAGGGAGTGAAAGATATTCGACCTCAGATTTCTCGAGGATATCCTGCGGATGCACCAACGAAAGGATTTATTACGAGAGTGCAAAGCATCGATAGAGTTGCTCCTTCTGATTTGGAATTGAGAAGTTCTGGACATATGGCGAATTTACAGGAGAACTTAAATAGGAGGCAGTCACTTAAAAATGATGTTGATAAACCGGTGGCGGTATACAGATCCAAGAGTTATATCACACTTGCGAGTAATGAAAAATATAAGGGATTAATTAAAGAAGAGGAAAATGGAAGAGATGTTGTTTCCAGGGAGGAAGTTGATGAAGGGTTTGTCAAAAAAGCGAGAAGCGTTACGAATTTGATTCAAGAGATGCCACGAAGTAACGAAAAGTTCTCGCAGTGGAGAGATAATATTTTGAAGCGGCAAGAGGAACCGACCAAAGAAAAGCAGCTGCAGTCTCTGCAGGTGAGAATAGGACTTAATTTTATAATTTTTGTCTTTGAATATTGAACTTTGATAAAGATTATTTACTAAAGCAAATCTCCTTTTGTGTGCTTCCAGGTACTTAAGAGCATTTTACCGCAGTTGAAGCATGCTCAACAGGCGGAAGAAAGTGTTCGCAAAAACACGATTGAGAATCAACCCATGCCGGAAAATAAGTGAGCAAACTGATATCAAATAAATTAGAATAAACATCAGAATATCAGTACTAAATTTCTAATGAAACATATCTTCATTTCAGGTCAGGAAGTGTACCTGAAGGACATTCATTGAATTCCAAAGTCGTTTCAACGAGTGATGTTCAACGAAGACCAGAATCCAAAACTAGACAAGTAAATCCAGAAAAGCGTTACACATACTCTGGACCACCTGCAGTTAGTTTGGGAAGCTGGTCAGAAAGGCCCTGCGTCAACGTTCAGATAAAAATGGACACTGACTACTTCGCAAAAAGCAATTCATCTGGTTCCAAAACTGTAGTGAACTTCAACGGCTCCAGGAACGAGAGCGACTTAATTAGTCAAGAAACTTCCAAAACTCTGCCAAAGAAAGTAGTGAACGGTTCAATAGAAAGGGATGGGAAGCCAGAATATAAAGAACCCAGCGAATTCACAAAGAAAATAGTCCCGCACACAACAGCACCAGGATTCAAAAAATCAGGCCTAAGTAAAATAAGTTTCGGTGATTCCAACACCGAAGTAAAATCCATCATTACTGACTCTCAGGAAGTGGAACCAAAATCGATGAATTTTGAAGAACTGACTAAGACCTTTGGCCAAGAAGTCCGCCTCAGAGCGAAACCGAAACCCTTGAGTCAAAATCGACACTCGGAATACTTCGGGAGGAATCCCGAAAGTGTAAGTAATCATGTGAATGGTGGCACCAAACAAAACGGATTTCAAGAGTTGAGCACGGTTACGTCGAATGGGACACAAAATATTCCAGTCAAAAAATACACTTCTGTGGTAGGTATTAATTCACAGAGCAATCACTTTCGATTTTCAAATGGGCAAGGGCGGACGAACAATGTCACTTCGATGAGGATCAACGGACCGATGCCAGTCGTGAAAGGGTTCAATGTTCAGCCATCCCAGATCCAGTCAAAGGTAACTACTGTCACAGTCAAGCAAAACGAATTGATTGTTGATTCTACAAAGAAAGACGCGTGGATACCAAAACCTCCAACGATGCCGGTAATCACTGGAGTCACCTTGAAAAGTGCCAATGCAAGACCAAAATCTACGCCTGTCAATGTAGATGCTAGGGATCAGTTGTTGGAGTCGATTAGGAATTTCGGCGGTCGTGATAAGTTGAGAAGTGTGAGTATTTTTTAAATTCCAAGAAAAACTATTAAATATTTCCTCAAAACAGGTATGTCAATATTGTGATGGTTCGTTTTCGAAATAGTTCAAAGAATTAACTTTTTTTTATTCTGCTGGAGGTGTTCTTAATTATTTTGAAATCCGCAAAAACATATTAAAAAGATTAATCCCCTAGCGGACTATGTGGACGAAACGGTTATGCAATTGCGTGACCGTAAAGAATGACCATATAGTGACCGTTCTGTCCTATTTTTATTTTTCACACATGTATATTGATGCATTTGTATTTATTCAGTGTTAAACATTTTTTTAATGAACAGCTGCCTGCGCCTAGTTTAATTTTTTAACACACGAATAAATACAAATCCAGAAATATAAATATGTAAGAAGATAAAGAAGTGTTAAGTTCTACGTGAAATTGTGAATTAAAATTACGGTCACACAATTTCCATGGACATAGGAAATACGGGACTATAGGTTTCAAAAATGTTGACCTCGCCACAAAAATTTGATTAGGTCCACTGTAAAGGTAATTTTTATTCTGAACAAATTCCCCATTCATGGTTCGTCATATAGATATTACAGGTATTTATAGACATAAAAGACAACCCACATTTTTTGGTGAACATTTATATTTGTGGAAATACTCAACAGTCGAAAAATGGGAAAGAATCTTTTTGTCTAACTCTTCGAAAGGACAAATTATGTTTCCATATCTCGCATATTTAAAGAAAATACAAATTTAGCTTTTTCAGAAAAAGGGTCGCCATAGTCAATTATATGAAGTCTATTTCAAGTCAGTTAGAGAGGTCCAGTCTCAGATGTCAGACTGATTTGCTATTTGGATATATAATTCTATGATCAAAATTAAGAAACGTATTTCACAGTTTAATAAAAAACATTTTTTTAAATTGTTACAATCATTTAAAAGTTACCTACGAATTCTCAAAAAATTATACTTCTTTTTCAAAATGCTGTTTTTTTAACGACCGTTAATATGTTAGGGATTTTATTTTGTTGTTCGACGTGGGAATTCATGCTCTTTCAATTGATGCCAAACAATTTAGAAAATAACAAAATGGCGGCTGTTTTTTTTTAATTTCTTGTAAGTGGATTTTCTCAAAAACAGAACTTTGTAACTATTTTATTTGTTAAGAAATATATGGTAATATGTACAAAAAAATGTTCACATGTAAGTTTACACATCTAGAAAAGTTCTAAAAATAGACCTCTTGCCCTTTTGTGATATCTTGCATCGTTTACCAGGAAAGATCAAAAATTATATAGAGAAACAAAAATTTTACTGGCCTCAAAAAATGGTTATGCCTCATAAAACTGACAGGATGCTTTCCTTACATAAGTAGAAGTGGTTTACAAAAAACGAAACTCAAGAGATATGTAATACATATGTTACCATATTCCTATAAAAAATAAAAATTTGAAAAAGTGAGGTTTTTGAGAAAATCCACTTTCAAGAATTTTAGAAAAACAGCCTCCATTTTATCATTTTTCTAACTTTTGAAGGTTTTTTTAGATCAATTGGGAGAGCATGAATTCCTACATTAAATAAAAAGAGAAAATATCTACGCGCATTCGGAAAATACTGTATTAAAAAAAGTCATTTTTTTAGACTTTTGTTAAAATGTTGCCAGAAAAAGAATTTTTGTCATATAAATTATTTTGGAAAACACCGTATTTAAAAATGTGGCTGTTTAACAAAAAAATGTATAAAAAATATCAGTAAACCGAGTTGGAATATCTTGTAATAGTGTTTGAAATGACTGTTTACGTATATCACATATTTTTTATTTTTAGATAAACTCCCCACCAGGATCAAAAAGAAAAAGTTAATTATCTTTATTATTTTGAAAAATACCGAATGTTCGAAAAAATAAACTGCGCACATTTTTTCAAATGTTTGCACTTTTTCTAATTCCCTAACATTTTCTGAATTTTTCCGTCTATATAAGGCACCAGGGAAATAGGGGAATAATAGGGAAATATATTCTTTGAAATAAAATTAATGTGAATACCATATTGAATTCAATATGATACATTCCTATGATTTCAAAACGGAATATATTGCATTTTGAACCAAATAGTTAAAGTTTCAACTAAAGAAAATTTTCCACCAAAAAATATGACTTTTCAACCATAAAAGACCAAATTTACAACAACACAAATTTATTTTTTAACCAAACAGTTGCATTAGAAAGAAATTTCTTAACCAAATAGTTACATTTTAAAGCGAGAAAGACAATATTTATCGGAGACAGTTGAATTTTCAACATAAAAAGATTGTTTATCTACAAAACAGTCGAATTTCCAACCCCAATTTCTTATTTTTCAGCAAAAAAGTTAATTTTTATAAAAATATGAATTTTTAAGTTGAAATCAAGAGGTTAATTTTTTTATCAAAAAAAAATTAATTCTCAATGAGACATGTAATAGAGACGATATTTTAACCAAAATATATTGTAATTTGGAATAAAAAGCAGTTTAATTCAATAAAAAAGACGAATTTTCAAACAACATAAAAATTCATTTTTTTTTAAGTAGTTAAAGTTTAAACCGAGTAGTTGAACTTTAACCAAAAAGATTTTAATTTGAAATAAAAAAACAGTTGAATTCAATAATTCAATTTTCAACATAATACCTGCATTTCCATACAAACAGTTCAATTTTGAATTATATAAGATCATTTTTGACCCAAAATATTATAGTTACATTTTCGTTTAAAAAATGTATTCCCATAAAAAACGAATTTTCAACAAAATAGTTAAATTTTCAGCCAAAGATATAAATTACAACTAAAATAATGAATAATAACAAAAAAATTAATTTTCAACCAATAATTTCGACATTCAACCTGAAAGATGATTTTTTAACCAAAAAGATAGATTTTATTAAAATGGGAAAGTTAATTTTTCAATC
>CAKNWT010314165.1:0-12474 GCA_932066315.1 Andricus coriarius | reverse complement strand
AGTGGACAAAAATCATTCCCTTCTGCGCACATGTGAAAGCAAAATTTTTCTCGCTCTTTGCCTTTTTAGAAATATATGCAATTAAAAATTTTTCGTGATTGGTTCAAATATACCTCCCCTCTCCCACATAACATACTGTAACGAAACTAGTAGATATGAAATATATAATGTATAATAATATAATATATATTATATATAATTAATTTTACGTAATATGTGAACGCTCCCAAACTAATTCAGTGAACTTTTTTGTTAAAAAGCATTCCTATTTATAAATTTTCTACTATTCGTACTTGGATTTTTTTTCACAACTTTTATTACCTTTAACATAAATAACTAACATATTAAATTTGATGCATGTGCTTAGCAGAGTTTTTTACGCGTAGTGTTTTTGCTACGATACAAAGATTTATAAATAAAACTATTTTTAAATTTTGTTTAAAAATTGTATTTAATATATGTACTTTCAGCTTTCGATTAGAACTGACATTGACTACTACTAGAATTCTTTATAATTTTGAAGCTCACAAATGTTAATTTCCATTTGAAAAAACCCAATGTTTAGGATAAATTAACACTTAAATGTATAAGATACCAAATCGAAATGAAAATTCCGTCTCCCAAGAAATTCCCACGAGCATCCAACTTTGTCAAAAAGTGATTCACCCGGGTGTGAGTGAACGCAAGTCAATGACAGGATGCCTTGTGTCAAAGATCGTGGTTTATCGGCATCGCTGCTAAGACCCGGAAAAAGCTGAAACCGGCGTCGTTCGCCAGTTTACTTGCAGAAGGTAGCGTTTTCTAGAACGCCTAAAAATACGTTGTCGTACAGCGTACGAAGAAATAAAACGGCAGTCTCTCCGACTGCAACGGCACTGGTAAGAAAAGGGAAAAGAGGGAAAACGAAAAAAAAGGAGAGCGAAAAGCATCTAAAATTGGCGGACCGGCTTTGCCAATATACAGCGATGGCGGCTTCATGGCACAAGTTATGTTTGCTCGTTTCGTATAGGCGAGGTTTCAAAAGAAAAAGAGACACTAGACCTAGACTTTGGGGGCCAGAAGAAGACGGAGGACTTAGACAAGAGGGAGATGGACTAATACTCGGATTTGTGATTCCAAGAGACGCGATTTGGCTTCCGCGGCCACGAATAGAGGAGCAGCAGGAAAAGAGGAGAGGAGATTTTCGTCGATCTCTGATTTTATTCGTGCGTGAACCTTGTGTCTTTGAAAGAGCGGTAAGTGTGAGAAAGATGGAGTTATATTTGTTGAAAAAAGTGGGAAGGAGAGAGGGTTTAAGTACGGGATAAGAGGGTGCGGGGGAGTTGAGAGGAGAAATACGGAGAGGGTAAAAAGAGTGGTGGAGTGAGATGAGGGGGAAGAGTGCGAGAGACGGCCGGCCTTGATGAAAATAACTCTTCGGACTGACCATACCCGTGAAGTACTCAAGGCAAAAAATCGCGAACTCAAGAAACATGGAAAATTTTACCAATGTAAAAATCGCCTTTTCTTCGCGAAATGGGAGTTCGTTGATCAGAAGAATCAATTTTCATGCAGAGGACATATTTTTAAGGGTTTTTATTTCATTTACAGTTAATGTAATCGAGGGGGAATAGGGATAATAGTCACGTAATAGCGAGTTGCATCTTTTGCATACTCGATTTTCCGCTTTAATATGTTACGGCCCTCAAATTCTTTGATTTTTCAATTTAATTTTTTGCGCAACAATATATTTTGATCTAATAAAGAATTCCACAAAGAAACTCGCTATTGATCAGAATTTATGTATATGAAAAGCATTTATAATAATTATTTGAATCTATGAGTTAATTATTATGTTAATTTATATGAACAAATACTTTAGTATAGTGCACAAATGTGAAAAACATTGTCTTCTTACTTAAAATGCCTTATACTTTGTATGCTTTCTTTATTTTAAATAGGGAATATACCTAATTGTTTATAACAAATATAATTAACAAATTCCCGAAAGGAAGGTTTATTGGTGAAAATATAAGCTTTTTTTCAACATGTGATGTCGGAATCAAGTTAATACTGATATTTAAAGCAGATTTTTGTCCAATAATTAAATTAACAATTGTTATAAATAATCTATTAAATAATTACGCAACTATACCGTTACTTTAACTGTTTCAATAGTATCTTAGCATTCATATTGTAAGAAAAAGGTTTAGCAAACATTAACCAATATTATTATTATTATCAATAACAAATAGTATAAAAAAGCACAAATGAACATTTCTTCGTGGAAAAAACATTTTTCTCCATAAAGATTCTTGAAAGCTTGCTAATATTAATATTTGAAGTTCATGCCTCTATTTAATACTGTCCTGATATTGGCGTTCGTGACCATAACATGAAGCACTCCTGCCGAAAAGAAAAACGTATACAATGTATAATTACGTGAAATAATGTATAAAATAGCCAGCAATGACAATTATTATAAATTATTAAATTTTGTATTGGAATATGGTGTTATTAATGAACGTTATAAGTACTTTAAGCGAAAAATGAAGGTTTATAAAACTTTACTACCCATCCTTAATAAAAATATTTCCCATGAATATTTCTCCGAAAATTGTAATTGCAGCAATGTTAATATTATATAATATTTTTCATTACGTCAACCCTGGATTAAAAATTATTAGTAACTAGCTTTTAAGGAATCTTTCAAGAAGATTTAATAGGAAAAATATTTTTTTCACTCAGAAATGTTCATTTATTTCATTTAGTTGTAAGCAGTTTAATCTCGAGTTTAACTTAAACTATTTTAAGATATATTTATTGTTTGTTATAATAATGATTGTTGAGAAAATAGAACACTTTTAAATTTTACTTCAACTTATGACTAGTTATTTGAGTTTCGTTGTGGTGTAAATTTCACTTCAACTGTTGCTAAAATAAAAATTTATTGTTCATGTATAAATATAAATAATAAAATTTCATCAGGTTCTTCCCCTAATATTGACCTAATTGCTTTTGTGAATTCTATTTCTGTGATACTCTTTAATAGCGCCGTAATACCCGCGTAATAATTGTGTAATAATGCGTAATAAGGCATTTGATAATTCCCGTTTCGTCCTCTTTTGAAAAGTCTGCTTAATCTTTTCTTATATTTGTCCATTTTATTTCACTCCCACACATGTTTTAAAAGGGACAATAATTTTATATTTTTCCATTAAATTTTTTAGAGGTAGCATAAGTAACATTACAATATTTAATTGAAATGTGTAATAGCTGAACAATCTGACGTTTCAATTATATATAATTGAATAATTTGAAAATTAAATTATTTAAAGGAAATCATTTTGAATGAAATTAATATATTTCGGCAGATTGTGGAATTTTTTTAAGTGAATTTGTATAGATAAGAAAAAATTTTAAGTGTGTGTCGTGCCAAAAATTGAATTTCTGAAAAAAATAGTTTTTCTATGTTTTCAAGCATGAAAATAATGTTGCTAATGATGTAATTTCAAATAAAACATATTATTTCAAAGATAAAATTTTAAAACTTACGAAAAACATTTATTTTAATAATTTGTTTTGCAACAGAATTTTTTCTTTTAAATTTTTGACAAATGAATGAATTTTAATAAATGATGGCTTACTTTTTTGGGAAAAATATTCCCTAGAACTTTACTGTTTTTAATTTTGGATGCAGATTTTGTTACGGCTGAAATAGCTAACATACTTTTTTTTTTAATTTGGAAAAATTGGTAACAAGCGACGTTTAGAAAAAATCCAATTAAAAAAACCATTGTTAGAATAATTATATTTTTTAAGTCCTTAATTTTTTCAACTCAAAATAAGTTGTTTTTTTCTTTCGTATAATAAATGACTGATAATATAATTTCAATGCTTAAAATCGTAGAAAACTTTTTTTCAGAAACCTAATTTTTGGCACGACAACTACTTTAACAAGCAAAATTGTTTCTTTACGTAAATCATGAAACTTCTGCATATTATTACTTTATTTCAGTTCCCTGACATTGAAATAGGTGATGAATATACACTTCAATTGAATAGTGATTTATACTAACAACTCTTATTCAGCAATTATAACATAAGTTTACATAACTTTTTAAAATATGGCCTACCCAGGCCGAAAAATTATATATAGTTTATACATAGTGGAAGAAATTATATATAATATTGTCGACATATTTCCAATATTTCATATACATCCATTTGCTAATTATTTTAATATGTGATTTATAATAAAGCTACAACAAAGTTTATTTTATGATTGTTGGTCAATAATTGTCTGCAATGAATAAGAATACAGATAAATTTTAAGTTGGACAACAGTTGAATATTTGGATTCATTTCAATTTTATTAGAAAATTATATCAAATTAATCAAGTATAAAGCTTACACGAAAACCATATCATTAAGTTATAAAAAACTAAGGAAGTTTATGGTAAATTAACTTTAATGAAATATTAATTCCAATTTAAGTGAACACTGTTTGTAAAATTGTGTATTCTAAAACGCAACTGAATATCTTGATTGCATTGAGTGAAAAAGCGAGTTTACGTTCGATATAAAAGCACCCAGAGAAAACTAAGTTGGAACAAGAACCAAGAACCCTTTGAAAATCCGCCACGAAATCCTAATTTGCCGACCGATAAAGTGGATAAAAACCAACCGCTCCTCTCGCCAGCAGAGGCCAGCATCGAACCGCAACCAATGTGGTTTGTTTCTTTGCTAACATTTTATTATTATTTATATATATATTAGTCATAATACCCAGATAAATCAAAATATAACTATGTGAACTTAAACTTCTCTCAATTATTATATTAAATAAATTTTACTAGATTCATATTAGACCTAGCGAAATAAAAACATTCTGCTGTATTTTCAAATGTTTCTATTTAACTATTGCATAATTATACAGCATTTTTATACAAACGAAAGGTTTGCTAATATAAAAAAATATATTGCCAGAAAGTTTTAATCAAATGAATGCAGTATTCGGGGCGCTATCACATGAAGGTAAGTGGTAACAGGTATGACGTTTGAAAACTTTATAACTCGTTATTCTTACCGTTATTTGTAAAAAAGACGATACTTTTCATAACACATTTCTGAGAATTTCAAGGAAAAGTAAATACAACAAAATACAATGGAATTCAATGAGATTGAATGGGATTTAACGGAAATCAACGATACGGAAGATGATTAAAGCTAAGTATAACTTCAATTTAGCTAATTATGTAAGTGAATTCGAGAAATGGGACCAAATTCAAATCTATTAGTTACTAGCGGAATTCCTATAAGGGTGTACACTAGGTATAGATATAGGGGAATTCCTGTTGTTAATTGTAACTAATTATGAAAGAAAGTCGAAGAAGAACTTCAGAAAAAATATTTCAGGTTCAAATTGTTTATTCGATAATAGTTATTTAGAGTTTTATGTTTTTGCTTTCTCTTTAGGTAAAAGTTGCAATTCTTATTTAATACTTAGGTTGAAGGGCTCATTTTATTCTTCGGAGGATTCTCTAAAAATATCTCTGATACGTTTTTATTAAAACCTTATTTTGGAAATTATACCATAAATATTTGTAGAGAATCCTTCAATAAATAAAATGAGTGCTATAACTTTGGGATTCAATCATAATTTTAAGTTTTATCTGAAAAGAAAGAAAAAACAGAAAACCCTAATTAACTATTCTTAAATACACAATTTTGAACTAAAATATTTTTTTCTAAACTTCGCCTTTAGTACTATACCAGAGTTAGTTACAATTAACAATGGGAATATTTTCCCCGATTTTAAAAATAATTTTTAACAATGCTCATCTTTGAACTTCAGATAACTATTGTACGTCCTTCAATTCAAAATGAATTCTACGGAATTCAACAGAATTCCATGAAATTTAAAATTCTGTGATTCTACAGAATTCAAGGTGAATGCATTATAAGTATAAAAAAATAATGTTTAACCGCCTTTAACCGCATGTAATTGAACGCAACGTAACTAAATATCAGACAATTAGAATTAGACAAATTCAGATAAATTCAGTGACATTCAATCAAACGAAGTTCAACTTAATTCAAGGAAATTCAATAAATTTCAGAAAAATTCAGTCAGTCAACAAAATTTTATTTAATCAGAATTCAGTTGCAAAACAATGTTATTTTGAATATAAGATCTTCCATAAAAAAAGTATTTCTGAAAAATGCATTTTTATTTGCATTCAATTTTTTAAATATTTATTACTATTTTAGTGTAATTCTATTTGGTCTGGAAGATTAAAGAAGACAATTAATAAATTGTGATTAAGATTATCAACTTTTAAAAGAATTATTTTTCAAGAATAAAAATATTATAATATAAAAATATGAAAAATCACTTTATAATCTTATACAACTTTATATTGAACTATTTAGATGATCTTTCATTTCTAACTATTTCTAACTATTTCAAGACTTTGTTTTGACGATATAATTTGCCCATCGAGGTTGACTTTCATTTCATTTGCATCAAGAAACGGAAGAACTTCATCTGTGGTAATTGGCATTGCTGCCTATTTAATAAGAACCATTGATTCTCCCTAATTTATACTTAAAAGCGACCTGATTTTCGAGAAAGATATTATTCAACAAACACGACATCAAGACAATATAAACTTGAAGTTTCAAGGTTCTCTTATTTTCGACCTCAACCTGCTAATAATCCGCAGTCCTTTATTGATCAAGCAATTTTTGCAACCCTTACATTTACTGAAACACTGGCTGCTTTTTTTTTAACGATTCCTTCCCTCGATTACGTATCTACAGGGGCGAGTTTCTAAAAAAAAAGGACCAACAAAAAATGGCGTGAAATACCACAGTGGGTCATCATTATCGGAGAGTCACCCTCGGCGCGAATAAAAAGTGATGGTGTGTCAAAACAAGGGCGCAAGAAGGGTTACCCTAGGCATTCAGGGGATCTGATTTTTCTCTGATCCCCTGAAGCGTGCCCAGGTTTTTTATTCACCTGACGATAAAAAAGGTGTTCTGTGAGGTGAATATTTTTTTCAGGAACGGTTGAGGTTTGAGTCCTAATAAATTTGCTTTGGAATACTTTATTATTAAATTTTCATTTTATTGTGCCAGATATCAACTCAGGAATGTTGATGTAATCAAAAAAATATTGTTACAACAAATATTTACGTAAATATATAAATAATGATTATTATTTATTATACGTGAATCAGACTTATTGTAAATCAACAAAAACTAAAAAATGATCAAATCTGATATTTAATACTTACTTTTAGTAATATAATGTAAGCCGTCAAAAATATTTAATGCATTTTATGTACGAAATTTAAATCTGTAGTAAAAAACATAAATTATGGCGAAAGTTTCTTCTTAAATATTTCATGGCACAGTCTTTTTTAGAATAAAAAGCGAAATTTAAAAAAAGAAATAGGGTAATATGTAAATGAATTTTTCTATTTCAATTTTCAAACATATTTTAATTTTGATTTGTTTAAAATAAAGCCTGGGTCTAGTCGTACCGAAAAATTAGGGAAGTTGGAAAAGGGGACGGAATAGTTTAGGACTAGTAGTCCCGAAAATTCAGCACGACTCGCCAAGCTTTTGAAAATTATTTTACTACTCATCCCGAATTTCGGGACGGTGAGACACCTCGCAAAATGAAACTTCACTTTTTAAGAAATATTTAATTAGATAGTACATTTTGCTGAAGATTTTTTAAAACTTTTTCAAAGGTAGTTAAACCAGACAAAGTCAAAATTGTGTAGGGAAGCAAGTGGCTCGGAGGGTAACGTGCTTGACAGAAACTTGAGCCTGGTGGCTGAGTCTTGTCGCGGGTTCGAATCCCAATGTGGGGAATGATTTCAGATATTTTCGTTTCTTTTGTGTAAATGTTTGTTTTATATTGGACGCGACAAATTTACCTAAATATTCCGATTTAATGTCTTTGAGAAGCGATTTTTCTAATTTGTATGAATTCTTATTTATTAAATCACATTTAACTGCCTAAAAAAGGTATAAATTCTTTTTTTTTTTAATAATTGTATATTACGAACTATGAGTTATTTAGGGATGCAGAGTGGCTCATAATCGCTTTTTTGCAGTATTTTTTTCGGTGATTTTTTATTCTAAAAAAATTTTATTTCGTAAAATTTAAATTTGTCCCTTCCAAAAGATATTAGAGTTGATTACATACAGGATAATTTTCCTATTTAAAATACGATCCAGAAAATACAATATCAAACTGATTTTGAGATAATTCAACACACGACTAAGCTTTGAAATTTAATGAGCTGAGAACCTAGAACGATTCGACATTTTTAAGCCTAAGATTCAGTTATGATACGACAGGAATCTGCCTATTTTCGAATCTGTGGACAAATGTATTAAAAATCTGAATGTTTCCGAAACTGTCTCTAGTAATATATATGTTTTCTTATTATTTAATAACATGTAGAATTGCACAAATATTTAGGGGTCCTCCAAGTCGATTTAGTCCAATAAAATGTTTATTTTTATTTAAAGAACTGCTGCTTATGGATTTTTTTAATTTGACAGACAGACATTGTACTCTTTTTACTCAAATACATTAAATTATTTAAGTGATTTATTTTATTTAAAAGAGACTGTATGCGTGCCGAAGTAAAAATGCATTAACAGGGATTGTTTAAATAAAATAATTATTTCATTCACGAAAATCCACTAGGGGGACCGGTAAATATATTCTTTTAATTCTGTCAAAAATCAGAGGTCATCTTGACACCAAAAGGAACACTTTTTTAGGGGTAACGCTTGAGAAACAAATTAAGCCTTTTTGGACCACCCTATTACACACCTAATAATTATTATCTATAGTATGTTTTTTGAATTTTCTCAAAAATGAAATGCTTTCGTACACTCAGAAAAAAGTTTGTTTTACTGAAAGAAAATTTCTTTGAATCAAAGAAAAATATGTATTGGCTCTCAGTCAAACAAATTTTTCTTTAAATCAAAGAAATGTTTTGGTCGCCTTTCTTTTTGTGGTTCAACAGAATATTTTACTGTTTGAATGAAAAATGTTCTTCCATTTTACGAAAATATTTCTTTAATTTAAAGAAATTTATATTGTTTCAATGTATATTTTTCTTTACTTTAAAGAAATGGGTACTGTTGCAATGTAATTTTTTCTTTAATTTCAAGAAAAATTTAATTCGTTAAACCTAAATATTTTTTTGATTTAAAGAAATATTTTATCGGGATAACAAAACAATTTTTTGAAATCAAAGTAATAATTTATTATGTATCTTGAGCAAATAATTTATTAGATTAATAGTTGCTATTGGGAGGAAAATACGGATCTAAATATGTATATTATTTACTGTCTCACAAACAAAATATATATAACACTTGTTTTAATTAAAAAATTAATTGCCTAACACAAATTTTTTGTCGATACTTATAGCAGTAAAATATTCAGATATGACCGGCATTGTTCGATGTTGTGGAAATGAGGTTAGGAATCACCATATTTGTAACTATATCACAGTAAAATAGAGGAAATAATACTTAAATAAAATTGTTGGATTTTATCGGCGAATCCCCAATTCGTCAACACGTGACAGGTTTTCTTATTCATAATTACCACTTTTAACTGATGAAAATAAACCAAACGTACAGGAGCGTCCATGAATCACATGTCGCAGGCGTGTAGCTAAGTAGCGGTTTAGAGTGTTAAAATAATTTCTTTGATTTAAAGAAACAGTTTCTTTGATTTAAAGTACTGAACCCAAATATATTACTTCTTTCATTTCCGTCTGAAATTTCTTTGAATCAAACAAATATTTATTTAAATTAAAGAAAACCTATTACAGAAATAATTTCTTTAAACCAAAAAATACGAACTACATCATTTTTTAAGATCAAATAAATGTTTTTTTATTTTAAATGTATTTTTGGGTCAGTTGAAAAAAACTATGGTAAAGAAACGATTTCTTTAGTTCAAGATAAATTTTTTTCTGAGTGTATGATGCATTGACAATATAGAAAACGTATACAACTTTAAACCGCAAAATAATAATATTTTTCCTAAAATATATAGATCATTCTTGTATGCAAGAGGTATTCCTTTAAAAGGATGTTGCTCTATATGTATCACGAAGAGTATACGTAAAGAAAATTTTTTAAATCAGACAAATTCATATTCATAAATCCTGTTTTGATAAATTTGCATTCAGTATGATCCACTCATTAGTAAAATCCGACTTTTCCCTTCTCGCTGCCTTAAAATCGAAATGCAAATGTCCACCAGCAGCTACCTGTTCCCCTCGAGGGCTGTTTAAATCTCTCGCACGTTTACCGGCTCGGGCCGCTTGTTTATTTTTTAATTAAAGTCTTCCGCACCCAGGTCCTACTCTGGTAGGATTAAAAAAAGGTCCCCTGAAGTTATTAAGCTAATAATGTGTCCCGTCCCGGTGTGCCTGCTCAGCGAAGGAAAGAAAAAACGACTGAAAGACACGAGGGTAAAAGAGAGAAAAAGAGAAAGGGTAAGAGAGAAGGGATTAATGTCAGTCTGCTAGAAAAGGAGCAGAGCATAGAAGGGAGATAGCGATAAAAAAAAGAGACCAGCTGGGGTTGGTGGTATGGTGGTGCTAACAGAGCAAGATAGGTGGAAGAGCTCCAGGGCAAAAAAAGTAAATAGGACAAAAAATAGTTTCGGCACGCGACCCCATGTGTTTTTTCTCTCGACCCTCCTACTTTACCGCACGATCAACTCCTGATCAACACGGACCACCACAAAAAATTTGAATCCCAAAACAGATTAAGGTACATTCCATTGGAATGGGAAAACAATTCTACGAAGTAGACATTATTTTTCTCTCGAATTCTTTAGGTTTTTTAGTGGTTGATTAAATATAAATTTCAAGTAAATTGGTATTTATGGCATACATATAAAATTGGTTAATCCGATGATTGTTCAGTTCTTCATAAAGCTATATAGAATGGTGCTAACATTTTTTACAAGGTGTGCTAAGATTGACGTCATATGGTTTAATTAGTGCTCTATTTTAGCCTATCATAATACAAATTTATTATATATTTTTAAAGATGAAAATATAGTTTTAGAACAATATTTTTAAAATAGTGTAATTTATAATTATCCACAGAAATATTGAAATTGAAAATGATTTAGGAAATTTCCGGACGTGTTCCTAGACCTTATGTCAAATCAAGGAAAATATAATTTTTATATACGACAAAAATGTATAGACAAGTATTACAAAAGTTTTAGATCATACATTTGCATGCATCTTTGCATTTAATTTTGCAGGAATATTTTTAACCGAATGAAATTGATTTAACAGTAATTGGAAAAATTGATTAAAAATGAGTAGCAAAAACAAAGAGATGGAAAAAACACGTATAAATATTAATGGAAATATCCAGAATAAATTAAAATTTATTATATTATGTTATGGAGTAGTTTGCAATCAACATTTTTTGAGAAATACTTATTTATTTAGTAATATACGAGGTGATTGAAACGAATGTGATGCACCTGTATCATCCACTTTTTTTTTTAAATCTAGCTCTAAAGCAGAGTTCTCCAAACTGTGGCTATAGTTCAAATTATAATGTCAACCAAGGCATAGCTTAGTGCAATCGGAGCAATATGAGTACTAAGAAAATTAAATTGGAGACAGGACTGGTCGCTAAGAAAATTTGTAAAGACAAGACAGGCTCAAGTTTCACACAAGGCCTACATTTATTATAGGTTTTACATTCTTATTAAAAAAAATGTACACACTGATAATTATACATTTAAAAAAACATTGCAGAATTTACTATTACTGATATTTTTTCATATTACTATTAATTAATAAAATTATGGGAAGTTTTTTTAGTTATATATTTTCTTTGATTTCTATAAAAGACAATGCTAAAACATCCAATAGGTTATATTATTTTTCCAAACTTTCTTTGCTTACCGCCAATTTAACATCAATCATGTGAATATAGTAGTGATGGGAGAATGTGGATATCTCTGGCATGCGCAGCAGTGATTCCTGTGTATTTTTAGGTTATGTAACCCCAGGTGTCAACTTAAAAATAGGCAGGATCACTGCTGCCCATATCAGAGATATCCGCATTCTCCTATCACTGGAATGTAGTTAGTTTCCAATCTGAACGTAGCTACATGGAACGAGGTTCGCGATTGTCATTTAGAGGGTACATTTTTTTAAAAGGTTGAGGACTTCTGCTCTAAAGTCAAACTTTTCATGATTTTAAATTATGCTTACAGGACTGCATTTCAGCAGACTGTGTGTAAAAACCTTTTTCGCATGTGCAGTTAGAAGATGACTTACTTTAGATACGGCTAAAGAGGTTGCGCATGCGCAGCTTCTATATTAGGTACTTTAGGCACAGGTTGCGCGGTGCCTACAATCACTGAGCGGTGGCGACATCTCACACCGTATCCGAGAAGCCTTT
>CAKNWT010314160.1:0-16072 GCA_932066315.1 Andricus coriarius | reverse complement strand
AAAAAGAGCAAGACCCTGAATCTTTTCGCTTCTCAAGATTTCTCCATTTTTTGGTTAAACGCATAAAAATTGTCAACAATTTCGGAAAACTTGTAACTATAACTCATCCTATAGTAATTGGCGAGACTTTCTAAATTTATTTCAAAGTTATGAGGTCTACAATAAATGAGTTATTCTCCTACATAAACGTTCGCCTGAGATATCTGCGATTCACCACGAAAAGTTTATCTTATAAGTTTAGGTATAATTACCTACAAGATTTCGTACCCTCAGTATGTCCTATGTGATTACGCGTGTAGCGCACGTGTTTATTTCCTACTGTCTTAAAATAAGAAAGTGATCCTTCTTTCGAACGGTTTTACAATATTTAAGTCAAATTACTCATCCTATCTCAAGCTCCACCCTCATTGGAAAATACAGTAGTAAATCCCAAAGGGTAGAGAGAGGCGAAATTTATGTGAAA
This sequence comes from Andricus coriarius, assembly GCA_932066315.1. Lineage (NCBI taxonomy): Eukaryota > Metazoa > Arthropoda > Insecta > Hymenoptera > Cynipidae > Andricus > Andricus coriarius. The sequence goes on along the minus strand of CAKNWT010314160.1, from coordinate 15,609 downwards.
AATAATAAAATTCTATTTCCTGACAGGAAACACAAGTGTGCTTGAAAGTATCGAATGCAATACTGACAATTAAGCGAACAAGTGTCTCGATATCGCGCATTTGGGACCGGATTCGCAATATAAATTACAGGAAACTCGTTGATTTTTCGTTCCTTATGCTCTCTTCTTCTTTCGTCTCATGAACGCTCCCAATTTACAAGAAACAATTCACCGGTCGATGCCCCTCGGGACTTTGATTCCGATAAAATCAATGTACTCCCAGTCTTATATAAAAAAATAATAATAAAAGAAAAATCTCTCTGGTATGCGCTTCCATTGCCTTTCTTTTTCCGAGATTCACGATCAATATTTACGCGACCATTTAATACCGAAGCTCCAAGCACTTTGCTTGAATCACGCCGGCAAACATCATAAACCTCCAAGGATAAGTATGCGACGAAGCCATATATTCTCGTTCATTTGAATTATACGCTGAATTCACGAGCGAAAAGCATTTTCCTAAAATTATTGAGGGACTTCGACGTATTCTTTCAATCTTATGAATTTGCATTGCCTGTAAAAGATTGAATTGATTTCTGACATGGCCTCGTGCCAAATTTTTCTTTGGCCATACACAATTTTCAAAACAATATTTAATAGTAAAGAAGTGTAGTGTTCAAGTTGAATCTTTCAAATATTAGAGAATACAAATTCTGAACGTTTTGAAATCAGGAGTGGTTTTAAATTACATTATTATACATTTAATGACTTCGATAAGTAAATCGACACATTTTCGAAGTTTCGCAGCAATGAAATTTGATTTCAGTCTCCTTTGATCGTGGAAAATGCAGCCATCTAAAATTGTACGTTTGCACAGAGATCTTTATTTCACCTTCGAATTTAAATATGGAAATGGAGACTGTGTACAATTTTCACGAAATCTCCTTGAATTTTACTGCGACGTTCTCGGAATCGCGCAAATAATTGTCTGATTATATTGATAACGATGATTACAGAGTGTTAAAACATATTTCACCTAATTTATACAGCAAAAATATTTAGCAACAAATTTGTTTTTTTCTCTATGGGCGGATGATTTTAAAAGTAAAGAATTGTTAATTGAAGAAGGTTACGGAAAAATGTAAAGTTGTCGGAACGTTATCGATTTTCAAAATAAGTAGAATTTCCAATATTTCTGCTGAATTAAATTGAGATAAATGATTTTTCTTGTCTCGCGGTACTAGCGAATGTAGGATGCATCTGGTTTGTCAGAGCTTCAAGTCCCTGGGCTTGAGTGCTTTATACTTCATATTACCCATGCATCTTCATGGAAACTCAAAAAGAATCTTTCAGATATAGAAGATGCATTGTAAAAACGTAATGTTCTTTTTATGAACATTAATGTTAGAAGCTTTTACAAGAAAAGCATTTTTCGATCTCGATGACATCAGAGGTTGCAAAATTGTGAAATCTACAATATTTCCAACGGATCGTACTAAAAAAAGTTAAACTCGTCGAAAGAGTCCGACTTCTGCATGATACGCATAATACGCTATTTGAATCAATTTTCTGTTATTACTTTGAGTGATGCGAGTGAATAAAAAATAAAAACAGTATCATGATAGATATCCTACATCTCGCCAAATATTATTTATTTGAAAACTCTTTCACATTTATCGAAAGATTGATTTAAATTAAAAATTAAATGCGAATTATCATCGAAATGAAAAGTGGTCTAAAGAACAGAAATTAAGGTTTGTCGATTAATTCTCACAAAACATCTTGAGGCCACGTGTTGGTTTCTTAAGTAGCTTCATTGAAAAGTCAGTGGGCAAATTGAAGAATTTTTCAGTGGCAACATTGTGATTTATTACATCGTCTCTGTTGGATCTTCGAAGAGCATGGGGGTTATATTTAGTGGTCGGGTGGGCAAACGCGAGTCGGGTCTACGCGGGAAATATATTTCATTGTGTAATCCCCGCAAAGAAGAATCCTCTGACATCCCAAGTGGTGGCCACCAAGCGAGAAAGCACTTCGCGACTTGACTAAAAATTTCGGCCAATTCCCCTAAAGTCTTCTCCTTTGAAGCATTCGAAATTTAAAAATCAAATATTTTGGGCAAATCGTTCAAAATTGACCAATTTCAAATAGAAAGACTGAAAATTCAAAAATTTTTGACAGAAAACCACTTGATATTAAGCCATTTCGAAATTGTTGTGCACAATTTAAATTGAACACTTTTGAGAATGAACAATTCGAAAAATAAAGTGTTGAGTTTTTAATGTTGCTACTTAATAGAATTGGATGTTACAATCCTTTTTAAAATCAATCCTCAAATTTATAATTGTACCTTAAACATTTCAGAATTCAATTTGACGTAAATAGAAGTAGCATTATAAAAGAGAAAATATCAAAAAGTATGTTAAAATTGAACAACACTTGATTCAAAGCATGAAAAACGAAAGAATAATTAGTTTGGATCCACCTATGTACACTAATTTCAGAATGTCTGTACCACTCGATATTCACCCATTTCAAATTTAATAAACTTTCAATTGACACTCATTTTCTAAAATTCCTTCAACCTCTGTTCCAAGCCCCATAGGCCTATATACCCATGCTATTGAGAGTTCTGCATTGGTACGTAATCAGGAACTTCAAAGAACTTTCAAACAGAAAATTATTCGCATAGTGGAGCGAATAGTTTGGAAAATCAATTTAAATTTCGTCAAAGCTGGTGCATACAAAATATAAATAAAAATGTTGAAAATGAATCAATTTTATCCATATATGTATTAGCTGAAAAAAAATTTAAATATGAATAACACATGTTTAATTAGAATAGAATAAAAATATGGTTCGCAATTGAACGTGTATTTTAATCCCATTCAGTATATTTAGATGTTTAATAGTTTTAAAAAGAAGAGGCGGAATAGCATCCGAATATTATTATTTTATTCAAAGCTCATATTCTTTATGTTTTATCGCCAATGTGGCGAGGGAAAATACACGAATTCATTGATTCTGAAGAAATAGTAACCAAATATTGCTTTATGGTGGCAACTAACTAGAGAATTTCAAATATACTTGTTATTATTTTACTACAGAAAAGTAATGTTTTATTTTTTGTGCTTTCTTTTGAAAATAAATTAGGAACAAAATCTCGAAAAAGAAAAGAGAATTGCTATAATGCGTGTTATATGTGTAAATTCAAGAGACATTTTTCGTCAAGTTATTCTATTCGTGTAAATACAAGATATATCAAGTTTTTACAAATTAAGTCAACTAAAATGGTAATTATTAAATTTTTATTTGCATAAGTTACCCTTGGATGGTTAAATCTTTCTACCTCGTGAATTTAACTTCAAAGAAATGGATGTATAACTTTGCCCTACTTTTACTTTACTTTGTCTGCAACCCTCAAAGGCAATAATTTGCATATCCGGAGAGGATAGGATTAACTATAGGATCTCGTCCTTCTTTTGAACGTTAATATACTTAAAGTTCTTAACTAAATAATTTCCCAAGAAAAAGAAGAAATTGCGATCTTCTATTTTGTGATCAACATTTTAAAAGCCTTAAATTAAATTATGCCATATATCTAGTCTTATCAGGTGGAAAACTTAAAACTATGAATGTTTGAAAGTGCATTTCCGAAAAAGAAAAACAATTTTTAATAAGATTCTTATTAATCTTATATATATATATATTTATATTTATTTATTTATTATTGATATAAAATTAAAAGCGAATTATACAATTTTTCAAAAAATAAATTTTTTTAAGGACAATGTGGAGTATTCAAAAACGGAATATGATAAATTGAGGATAGTGTGTTTTTGGTATAAAAAGTGCCGACCAGAATATTTTGCAGTTAATTTTCTCTTTCTGTGGGTAGTATATGGCTTCGGTATTTCTTCTAAAAGTGCTTAAATTAGGAATGTGTAATTTTCCAAGTTCCCATAAATAATTATAAAAAAATTCAATTTTGAAGTCATCTGTACATTGGGTACATCCTCAAGCGAACAAGGATCCGATCGAAATTGAGGAAGATTTTTAGATATTTTCCCAACATTTTTGTGAATTCAAAATAATTTGGCATAAAAACAAATAAAAGTATGAGAAAGTACCAAAAATAATAAAGCTACAAAAGCTGAATATGAAAACTGTGCTGCATTTTAGTTTTTTTAGAGAAGAGGGAAACGAAACTTCTGTTATATTTCTATTCACTTCTCACGCTAAAAAACTTTGGAGAAACACATTTATTTTGAAGATTTTGTCTACGTAGCTACATTATTATTGAAAAACACCTCTCAGGATGTTCACTACAGTTACCTCGCCTCCATTTTTTTTAAAGTTTATTGAATCGATGAAAATAGGCACATTCTTAAACATAACATATTTTAAAAGATAAATCTAAGGGCAAGGTGAAAAAATAGTTCAATATGTATTGGTTTATTTAACAATAGTTAATTGAGATTTTATTTTGCTTTGAAAAAAATCTAAATGTTGATTTAATCTTCAATGTTATGATAGCTTATTTTGTGCTTTAAAACATCTGCAATTCTATTTGGATTAGTTCGATTGAAGATAAGAATAGAAGTAAGCTAGCTAAGTAGGTGGCTAGATATTATTTAATATTTAGTTCGATTATTAAACATTTTGGCAAATTTAACTGTGTTTTGATAAAAAACATCTGAATATAATCGTAGATAATATCAATAATGAAGATTGAATCATGATTTTTGTTCTCAAGCGATGAAAGATACAAATTCTCAAATACCTAACATTAAATTAAAAATCAGGGGAAAGGTATATGAACATATTATATTTATCAAGTGCGTAGATAAATACATGCTTAATAACCTTCTAGTTAATTACAAAGTTTTTTTTTAACAATGCATGTAAAGTAACAAAAACAGAAAATAAAAACTTTTTGGCAGTTTAGATTTTAAATTACTACACATTTTAAAAGTTGTAAATTAATAGTTGTAATTCAGTTGTTGAAAAAGCTAGTGTCAAATTCAAATTTTCCAAAAAGAGACAATTAACCTCTCCTGACCTCACTTGACCTCTTACTGTTCAGAACAAAATATGGTGAGAAAAATATTGCTTCTTCGCTTTACATATATCTTTTAATTTTTTTCTTAGGTAAATAATATTTGTAATGCCACAACTTTTTATAAATTTCTACTTGTATTTATATTTTTTAATGTCCATTTGATAAATGGCTTGATTTAATGTGCCATCAAGGGACATGAATGTTTAAATAATGTACTTCGAATACAAAATCATTCAATATCAAGTATTAAATAAAATGATTTTTGCAGTTTTTAAAAAAGGCCCGTCTTAGGCTACTGGGTTTCTAAGACAGTCCATTGGAAATATTTTTTTCAACATCAAACTTGATCACCTTATGAACATTTTTTGAAGTGGTATGCATATGAACTTTATAATTGAGATAACCAACTTTAATGTTAGCAGTTGCTTTTATTTCCGAGGTGACTTAATCGAGAATTTTGGTGAAATGTGTCTTAGGCACCTCGAAAGTAAGAACTCTAATGTCTCTAAATGATGTGCAATGTGTTTGAATCCAGTAGATCGTGTGAGAATAATATTGGCAAATTTATTAACGAAAGAATATGAAATATTGACAAAATAATAATAAATGAATAAACAAATAAGGGTTCATTTTCAAATCCCCTAAGATGCTTTTCTGAAATCTTCAAACCCCCTCCCCTACGTAAATTACCGTGAGATTTTCTCTGCCCCCCACCCCACCCAATCTTACTAAAATTTTATAAGCTCAGAGAACGAGCGTAAATATAAAATATAAACTCTGTTAATTAAATAAACGTTGAGCCTTACCGAAATTAGCTGTAGAAAATAAAATGTGTAGTCAGAATATGAAAGTTGGATAGTCCGAAATCAAAAACTTTCTAAGCGAAATTTCCAGTTTTATAACCTAATATTTTTATAAGGTTTTTGTTTCAAAATTTGATTTCTGTGTTAAAAATTTAAAAATTTGATTAAAAATTCATCCTTTTTGACTTGAAAATTAAATAATATGATTGACATTTAGTTCCTTTCTTGAAAAAAAATTTTTTTTTTGAAAATTTAACTATTTTGTTAAACATTTGTTTTTTTTTATGGGCAAACTCTCCTCTTTTTGAACAAATTCAACCTTTTTTTGGCAAAGAATGCAACTGTTTGCTTAAAAATTGATCTGTTTCGGTTGATAATGTCCATTTTCGGGTTGACAAATCTACTGGTTTGTAGGAAATTCGTGTATTTTTACTATAAATGATTTTTTTGTAATGAAATTTGAACTATTCTAGTTTTGGTTTCAAATTGATCCATTTTAGTTTAAAAATGCAAGCATCTTGGTCTTTTTTGGTAGAAAATGAATTTTCTTGGTTAACAATTGAACTATTTGGTTAAAAAATTATGTATTCTGTTGAAAATTCTTCTTTTTTGGTAGGCAATCAATAATCTCTTGATCCCGTGTGGAAAATTGTTCTGGCGCTGGCCTGGCCCAGACCAGACCGTCTGGTTTCCAGTCTTGGCTCTGACCAAGTCTTGGTCTGGCCTGGGCCTGGCCAAAAGTGAAAAAGAAATTCTGGCTAGCCCCAGGCCAGGTCTTCTGGTCAGCCGCTAGGTATGGGCTGTCCAGCCGCTAGTTATGGGCTGTTCAGACAGCCGCGAGTTATTGGCTGACTGACAATTTGTGACACTTGATCGACAAAAACTAGCAATGAGTCAGAGAGGTCAGCGTCAACACGAAATTGATACTTAAAGTTGTGACGTCATCTGAAAAGATGTCTGCACGCCGAGGGCCAAGCAATAAATTCAAATTGCTTGGAAAGAAACTTGATTTTTGTAATGTCTCGGAAAAAAATCATGTTTCACTATAAGCGTCTTCAGTTAACAAATTTTTATTATAGAGACCCTGTAACTTTTTCGAAATATTTCAAAAAGATTTTACTGATCGAACTTAGATTTTTTTGTTATTGGCTAGCTGATCAGCGCGAAACCTGAACCAGACCAGACTGTCAAGGTTTTAAGAAAAAAAGTCTTGTTTTGATAGTGTGAATTTCTTATTTTCTATCATTTTGAACACCCTGTAACTTTTTAAAATATGTATGCCAAAAAATTTGGCTGATCGGACTTAAAACTTTTTTTGGTTCTTGGCTCGCTGATCCGCGCCAGTCCTGGGACAGACCAGACCTTCCAGACTAGACGGTCTAGTTAAGGTCAGACCTGGGCCAGACTAGCTTCAGATCTGGGCCAGATCAAATCTTCCAGACTGGACAATTTAGATAAATCCAGACCTGGGCCAGACCTGTGACCAGACTGCCGGGAAATTTTTCCACACGGGATTCTAGAAACTATTCTCAAGATTATTGCATTTTGAGGTCAGATTACTATCAAACATTCTTAATTTCATTCGGATACCAGCCCTCGGGACATATACTTCTGAAACTCCCAGAAATCTCAACAGAGCACAGAGTGTCACTTATACTCTTATTGTTTGTCATGTTATATTCTCTGATATACGCTGAGGCGTGGCGACGGGAACTTTCGGGTTGCTGTAGGTCCTATAGAAGCAGATAGAAAAGGATAAAACATAGTGCTGTTCCAGAGTTTCCTCATCCGACTTGTGAGCTTTCCCGACGAGAATAGTTTCTCGAGTTAGCAACAAGACGAGTAAAGTTGCACACGCAAACGACGAACAAATAAAGGTGGAAGGCGGGTAAAATTCGTGCGGGACATTTAACGGCGTGTACTACCGAGGAATGAATAAGGGAGAAAATGAGGCACAGAAAGAGAGTAAAAGAGTAAGCACGAGGGTGGGAAAGCAGGGAGGCAAAGATCAGAGGCCGCGACACCGATCAACATTCCGTCGAGGTCGATGCAAAAAAATAACAAGAGCTAAAGATAGAAATGCATGTTATTTCTTTCTCTCTGCCGAAAATTTCGCACAGTACATTTAAAACAAATCATTTTGCTCATTTTTAATCAATTATGTTTACTGAGAGTCCATTTAAAGGAGACTACTCTACAATAGATAACGGTTAACGGCAGGTAATCCTAATTAACTAGAAAACTACGCCAAGAATGTTGGTTGGTACTTTTGTATAATATTTCGGCAATGATATTTCCTTTTACATACTTTTCATCTAAATGAAATTTTTCTGGGGCATGTTTTTGCATTAGGATTGATTTTTATTATTTATAAATATTTCAAGACACTTTATTTGATATTCCATTTTCCAACAGTAGATAATCGTCGAATTTCGCTGCCATGGATTTTTAAAAATTAGTATGCAGTATCAACCTAACAAAATATCAGAAATGAGAACGCGGTTAAATATATTTATAATAAATTGTAATTATCGATAAAAGGATTTCAGGGGGTTTCAAGAAATTTTAACAAGATTTACAATATTTTGTATGACCTTCAATTATTGCAAAGGTTTTATGTTATTTCTAAAGATTTTTAATTTTTTAAGCTATTTTAACAGATTGAAAGAAGCTCACAGCAAGGAATATCCGTTGGATATCCCATTTAGCTCCCACGATATCTCAGGCATATCCCAGGAGATCCGAGGGAAATCACGAATGATATCCTACGGGGCGGAAATCTCGATATCCTTGGAATATCCCAAAAATATCTCAAAATATGCTGAAGATATCCCATTAATGTCCCAATTTTTATAGTCCGGGATATCTCAAATTCCATAATTCGGGACATCCTAGGATATTCTTACGATGTCCCATATTTAAAATGCAAGGTATGCCAAGGATGTCCCCAAGATATCCTAATTATATAATTTTTTATAATCATGGAAATTCATATATTTACCCTTTGCAAATAATTTATACTCACTGTGCTTTTAATAAACAAACTCGCATCATTATTTCACAAAAAATATTTTCCCGGAGCTGCAAATATGAATCGAAGATAGTATGTGGAGCCGTCTTCATAACTTTTCAGTCTTGTCTTTTTCAACACTTGTGACTGGTTATTGACCCTATAGGTCGTTTCACTATATTTGCAAAATTATTTCAAGTGTCACAATTTTGAGGGGATTATTTGTTTATTTCGTGTTCAAATGCAGATAATATTGTATAGGTGTATGTATTTATTATGCTTTTCTATATGTATATGTAATGGATTCAAGTAGAACGTACAACGTAGTATAATAGATCAACATGAAACTAAGGGAAAATTTCGCAAAATCATTAAAAAGCTAAACAAGTTTTGCATTAGTATATCGATTTCATTGAATTCATGCATGCAAGCTGAAGGTTTAAAAAGATCAGAAGTTTCGGCTTTTCCTACATTACAGTCAACTTAACCTCAAAAGTGCACAAAATGTATAAATGTATATACCTATTACATATATGTAAAATATACATTACAAATTTCTTAAAAGCAATAAAATCTGTTTTCTTATATATGCCTTTTTATTTTTTCAATGGAAATCCAATAGTAATATATTAGAATATCAGCAGGATTTTTTATTATAATATCGGAATATTCGTGGGACATTTTTCTATGGTATTGGGATATCATGTCGACATTCCGTACGGGATATCGTCAGGAGATCCTGTCACGATATCCTCCGGAGCGGAAATCTCGATATCCCTGGAATATGCCACGGATATCCCAGTAGATTTATGGGACATTTTTCAGGATGTCACATATCCTGCCGAGATATCCTAGGGATATGCCAAGGATATCATTTTGTTGTGAGGGTTGAGATTTTATGAAAATTGCAAGGAGCTTCAAAGACTTTTGTGGGGTTTTCAAAGATTTTAAGATCATTTTTAAAGGAATTCTAGAAAAGTTCAAAATGAAGTAAAATAAAACGAAATTTGAGGGGTTGTTGGTATATTTTCAGAAAATTTTACAGGGTTTAAAAGATTTTATTGAATGTCTAAGAACTTTCAAGAATTTCAAGGGATTTCAATTCATTCTGACAGGATTAGGGATATTTTGTGGGGCCTTCAATTATTTCAAAAGATTGACGGCATTTCTAAATAGTTTAAGGTTTTCGAGCTATTTTTAAGATCCATTTTAAAGGATTTCTAGAAAACTTCAAAATTAAATTAAATAAAACGATATTTCAAGGGACTCTAGGGTATTTTCCAGGATTTTCAGAGAATTCAAATGATTTTATTGAATATCCAGGGACTTTCAAGGTTTTCAGTGGATTTCAAAGAATTTTAACCTGATTTAAAATATTTTGCAGGATCAACAATCAAGTCAAAGGTTTTATGTCATTTTAAAATAATAGCAAAATTTTAACAGATTTTGTAACGATTTTAATAAATTTTATTACAAAAGAAAATGATTTTTTCTGACACATACATGATCTCAGTCCTTTTCGTCGCCTATGACACGGGGCTAAGGCTCTACTTTTTACTATCTAGGGAGTAAAAAGTGGTTTCTACTCCCTAGGCATTGAAAAGTTGCATCAGAGTTGAATAATGAAAATTATACATCTATGAGCTCACATTTTACGATTATCAGCCCACTCACCGTAAAACTGTGAGGAAATTTTAGTTGCAGATAATAGAATTTTGCGGTTATTTATGGAAAGTTACCATATATAACTGATCAAATTACCGTAAATTACCGAAAATTTTCACAAATTTCCGCAAATATATGGAAATTAAAAAAAATTAATGTTGGGTAATTTATGGTAAGTTACCATATTTACCTATGAATATAGCATAAATGTCCGAAAATTTTCATGAATTTCTGCAAATTTATAGACACTTTTTAATTGAATTTTGGGAAATTTATAGTAAGATACCATAAATCAGCTGTAAAACTACCGTAACTTACCAAAAATTTCCGACAATTTTTGTATTGAATTTTTCCTGATTTGGTATAAGTTAACATAAATTTCATGCTTCTTTATTCAAAATCTAATATGGACTGAAATAATTACTTTATTTCGAGAAATGTCTGAAATCATCCATTTGTTATAAAAAATATCGTATTCACTAAGGTGGAGAGGCACCTTTTCTCCCCCTAGGTGCATAATATACTATTTAACACTTTTAAAGGACAAATTTAGAAGATATTAAATTGTAGGAGTTTGAAACGGTTGAATTGAATTTGATAATCTTTGATTTATAGATAAAATTAAGAGAAATATTTGATTGATTTAATTTCACTTGAATTTTGACTCGATTCTTTTGCATGAAAGCTCAATTTTTGTTTTTTAACTGCAATAAAGGAGAATGTTTACACGTACGGTATAGTTTTAAAGATGTGAGAGGATGCCAGCATGAAGCAGCGTGTCCAAAATGGGGGAAAAAACACTATTCCAAATCGGTCAGTTTTCAAGAGACTAACATCGATGGCGGTCGGTCTAAATTCACCAACCCAATTATTTCTCTGCGCGCACGTGTGTCAAATTTCGAACATTTCCAGTATTTTTGGTTTAATGCATTGCTGATCAATGTCAAAATGAGCACTTCTTCAACATTCCATTGATTCATTCGATTTAAATTCGGTCAGAAATTCAATTTCCGCTAAAATAAAAACGAAGAACAATAGAACTGGAAAATATTTTAATACATTTAAATTTGATTTCATACTCAGTTTCTCGTAGGTGAAATTTTGTTTTTAGATAGAACTAGAAAAATATTCAAATTTATTTATTTTTTCCCGCTATACTCCTCCCTCCATAGACCGCAGTCGGGTGGGAATTATGGTAAAAGACGTTGTAACTGGACTCTCCACCTTACAACGACTAGCTAATTATTTTGGACATGATTTGTACTCGTCAAATACATTTCTCGCACCAAGTTGATAGTTAGGTGAATGCATTAAACAATGAATAATACAAACAAAAGAGTAGCCTCAGAATGGATTGAAACTTTGGTTGACAAGAGGCATGCATTGGGATAAGGCAGAGGTAAAGTTTCAGGCGATGAATGGAGACTGGGTGTTTGGAACGCTAGAGGGGTGAATGATGTTGAGGAAGGAGAATCGTGAGAATCAATGCACTCAAGAAAGCATTGATATTTTATGCGTACCAGAAACAAAGAAAAAAGTATTCGACAGAGAACAAAACTGCATGTTAAGGGGTATAAGTATTATCATAGCGTGTAACGCCCCAGTTGATGATGAAGGGAGTAAGGTAAAAGACGCCTTATGGGACACTTTAAATGATACTATAGGCACTTGCGTTTATGAGGAAAGAACCATTCTACTAGGAGATATGAATGGATGGGTTGGAGTCCAACGCGAGGTTACGGAAAGGGTGCTTGGCAGTTTTGCAGATTCAAAAACAAACAATAACGGAAACAGATTGGTTAGCTTATGCTTACAAAAGCGCTTCATTATTACAAATACTTGGTTTAGGCATAAAATGATCCACTTGTACACGTGGGCAGAGGAGATAGCCACAGTATAGTTGACTTTGCTGTTGCGGATGAATGATTTAGACAGCTAGTAAAAAAAGACAAGATTTATAAGGGGTTCTGAATGTAAAACGGACCATTACCTCCTAGTTTCAAAAATGAACTTAGGTTAAGGATGGCGAAAAAAGAGAACTAAAAGACGAAACAGTGACGAATCTATAGAGAATTTACAGAAACCAGAAGTGCGAATAGAAGTTCAGAATAAGATATACAAACGCATAAATAGGGCAAATTTGGAGACGCTAATACGCAATAAAGGTGATGAAATTTTAATATCCGCGTAGCCGTTAATGAAAAAAAGCAAGCGTATCTAAGAAAGTTGAATACTACAGGCCTGAGCGATGACGAGAGTATTATTTCAGAAAATTATTACAGGGACAAAAACAGAAAAGTAAAAATACTAGTTTAAGAAAGCAAGGATAAGATCAAAGCAGAAGAAGAGAAGACAACGGAAAACTCTCTCGAAATAAATAACAAGGGTAAAATGTTATATGATATAGACGGGATACTAAACGCTTTGACAGACTATTTCAAGCAATTATTGGGAGGTGAAGTTACAGTGAACACGATACGTTGGATAACCCGGTTGAAAGAATCAGTGTCTCCGAGATTAGGGATATAATAAAAAATTTAAAGAATGGAAAGGCTGCTGGTGCAGATAGTTTTTACGCTGAAATTCTTAACCCTCAAACGCCACACTATATATGTTATGCGTAATATATGCTAGACGTTTATTATATGTTCAATATGTTAAATACTTAATATTAACATTGCAAAAAAAAAACCAATTCACACTAGTGTGCCGTTTACGTATGCTGGGTTGAAGTGTGCCGTTTGAGGGTTAAATAATCGACCCAATACAGAAGGGTAGGGGAGATAAAAGCAACTGCAATAATTACAGATTTATTAACTTGCTAAGTACCGCAAGGAAAATATATTCAAAAATACTTATTAATAGGGTAATAAAAATAACGGAAGAAAATATTTGGGAAGTCCAATGTGGATTTATACCAGGAGGATCATTTGCGGATCAGATATTTAGCTTGAGACAAATTACAAAATAAAGATTGAGGTTAAACAAAAAAGTTTTCTGTGCATTTGTTGATCTGGGAAAAGCGTTTGATAAGGTGGATAGAAGTAAGCTTTGGAAATTTCTGTAAGATTACAGTGTCAATGGATGGCTCCTAAAAGCAATACAAACAATATATGCAGATAGCACTGACTGGTTCGATATTAGGCAAGGCGTTAGACAAGGATGCGTTATGTCATCTTGGCTGTTTATTATATTTATGGATAAGTGTCTAAGAATGGCCCTCCTCGACGAAGAAGTTGTAGATCTCGGGACAATGAAGGTGCGTGGGTTAGCGTTTGCAAATGATAAGGTTTTTATGGCAGAGTCAATGAAAGGCTTGCAGAAAATGTTCAACAGACTGTATACTAGCATGAAGAACATGAGTCTTAAAATTAACGTGAATAAAACAAAAGTTATGGTGTTTGAAAGGAAAGGGCGAGAAAACAGTATGCAACATTGCCTTAGACGATGAGAGGATAGAACAAGTTGTTAAGTACGTGTATTTTGGTAGTTTATTTATTAATGACGGAAAGATAGATGGAGAGTTAGCCAGACGCATAAACGAGGATAGAAAGGTTATGGGCAGGGTAGGCGCCATTACCAGAAGTAAAAATATAACAAATAAAGCTGAAATTGCCATACATAATTCTATACTTGCATACACTGTGATATACGGTAGCGAGACCTTAACTTACTAAGAAAGGTATAGGAGTAAAATTAACGCGATTGGCATGCAGTACCTGCGTAATGTGTGCGGTAAAACGCCAATGGACAAAGTCAGTATAGTTTATAAATTCCAGAAGATATTATGCAAATGTGTTTAATATTATCAGAGATATACAAAAACGGCACTAAGTGCATAGATAGTTCAAGATAATATATTCTCGGTTTTTACTTGGTGTAAATTCACTATCGTGAATCTTGATTGTTAAAAAGTAGAATTTTTTGCATAAAAAATTCGTGAATTAAAATTTCCTGAAGAATAGCACTGGAACCTAATCTAGTCATTATATATTGAAATTTTTAGATCAAACAGTTAGTTAGCTTAGTCTCCTGATCGACTTAATTGCTAAAAAATCAAATTCTAGACATAAAAAGTGAAATATCTTCATAAATGATTAATGATTCAAAATTTAAGTTAATTCTCTTAAAAAAAAATAATTTAACTTTATACCTTCTTTATCCTTTTTTTTCTACGCTTACAAAATAGTTTATTTCGTGAAAAGAGAGTAATGAAAAATAGCAGTATTGATGAAAAATCGACCAAACCTCGTGAGTGTGGAACTAGCCCTTTTATTGGATTCAGATGGAGTGGGATTCAATTGACGAGTTGCATAATAGCCATATCAACCAATCACTGCTGGCTCTGTCATTTGCAGTTGGCTGGTCTGCATATAACAAACACGACATACTTCAAAGAGGTAACCGTTGATACTTAATCATCAGTGAACCCACCAAATCGATGTTACGCCATTTATTCAAATTATTCACTTGCATTTTTCGATCAATACTAAAAATTGTATTTTTCAATCATCTTTTAATCATAACTCTAATTATTTTGAAATAAATTTATTTATTCACTCCACTAATATTTTGCTAACAACGATTCAACGGAGGGCAGAAATGAATTAGGTTTTTATATTCATGAATTATTTAGAAATAAATTTTTAAGTTTTAAAATTTAGGGTGTTTGCCTGACCGGGAAAATCTAGCAAAGGCCGGAAATTTTGTTTGTTTAGTTTGTTCAATCGCAAAACGAACAATAACAAGACTTCATCATTTATAATTTTTCTTCATATTTTGAAATCATTAAAGTTTTTGAAATCTTTAAATCCGGTGTATAATACTCATATTCATAAATTAGTATTTATCTGAACTTTTAAATATATATAAACTGTAATTATGGTCAGGAAGAGAAGACTTTATTATAATTTTGACTTGGAACATGGAATTTTTCAAAAAATTGTAATTCTGAATTGGAGGAGGACATTTTCGAGAAAAATAATAATTTTGATTTGAAACAGGAAAATTTTTAAATAAATTATATGTAGCTTAGAATTTGAGCCAAGAATTCTCCAATGAAGAAATTGAATTCAGATCTGAAAGAAGGA
>CAKNWT010314118.1:0-12356 GCA_932066315.1 Andricus coriarius | reverse complement strand
TGCTGAAAAATGTGTTTTTACAATGAATATTATCACAAATCATTTTAATGTTGATAACTGAAGTGTTAAAATATATTTAAAAAATAATGACTAAATGGGTAAGTGAAGAAAGATTGAAGTCTTGATAACCATTATATTTTCTCTTTATTATTATTTCTAAATGCAGAGTGACTTGTAACATTTCGCTCGCAATCTAAATCGCAAACAATATTATAGTATGTATTTTTTTTTAAATGGAATAAACAGTGTTGGGGGATTGCGATTTACACAGGCTTTTCCACCCGTTTTATTATAAAATTTCTTTGGATTGGGAATGGGGAACCTACTGGGGTTTCATCAATTTCTGCTGAGGTCAATATGGCGATAACTCCGTTTACCATGTTTATTTTCGCCCGTTTATATTGTGTATTATGATATATATACATTCCCGCAAGAACGCAAGTAGACTCCAACATTGCAAAGATGTCACCATCACAAGTCGATATAACAATTTGTTCTTGGGTTGTTATAGGCACAAAGGAGGAATTTTCTTTTCTCAATTTCAATCGCCTATCTGCAGGAAAAGTGTATCTTCGGAATTCGAAAATCCGGCTCGGATTCTTGCGGGGAATAAGCTGAATAAATTTTATATGTTCAAGTCCATATCCACGTTTGTTAGAAGAAGGTAGCCTGGTAGGTGGTGCGAATGTAATAGAACGAGAAGAAGGAGAACGAAGTCTACCAGGAGAAATTTCGGCAGGAGGATTCCTGGCAGGAGAAGAAGGAGAACAAAGTCTGCCAGGAGGAATTTCGGCAGGAGGATTCCTGGCAGGAGAACAAAGTCTGCCAGGAGAAATTTCGGCAGGAGGATTCCTGGCAGGAGACCTAGACCTCGACCTGGCAGGAGGAGAAGGAGATCTGACCGGAGAAAGATTTAGATCAATAGTTGCTCTATTACGTGAAGACTCGAAAGTTATTTCTGCAACAAGGAAAACAAAAAAACTTTTCTTTAATGTCCGTGGTGCAAAACAGAGTTCGGATTTCGAATTTTTTTTGAGTGTAACGAGCTGGCGACTCGTTACATTTCTTTCAGTAACAGTGACTATACGCCTAGTTAATTTTTTTTTCGTTGCATTTGTAGTGTGGTTAACAAGACTTTTCTTACGAAAATCAATACATTTTATTGCTTTTCAACGATTTTTTCATTTTCATCGAATCAGCGGATGAAAAATCCTGATTTATGCTAAACAATTTTTTATGCTCAAATAACAGCAATTAACCATTTTAAGGAAAAAGAATTTCAAAGAGGAAAACATTTTCACACTGCCTCAACTACATCTTTTTTATTATGGGTAACTCAAAAGAGTACGTAAATATGAAATTTAGAGATCAAGGAATGTATTTTCAATGGATTTTGAAGATACTCAGCTCAAAAATATTTAGTTTTACACTTGATTATTATCTAAATGGTGCTTTTATGAAAGTTTTTCACGATGCTAATTTTCTTTTCTAATTCTCTGGTAATATCTTAAGTAAATCTTTTATTTAAAAACATGCAATTTAAGATAAAATTGAAGAATATTGCAAAATGTTTTAGAGTATATCCTAAACTTTTGACAAATTTAAAGCAAAATGTTTCAGTTCTGCATGATATTATGTTTTTAAAACATTGTCATTAAGTTCAAGAGATATTCAGAAGTATTTCAAAAATTCAAAAATAATTTGAAACTTGAAAATATCTCAAACAATTTAAAACAATATTTAAATTTTTACAAGCTTTCAACAAAAATTAAAATATTTTCTTAAGTTTACAAGGAAAATATGAAATGATTATTGATATTGAAAAAATAGTTTGAAGAGAATATTTGAAAACGTTTCAAAACATTTCAAAAGGCGTACAAAATATTCTAAAAAAAACTGACCTAATTTTTACTAAGATAGCAAATAATAGATAAGACTACAGATAAGCGTGAATAACAGCTAAGACTTTAGATAACATTTTTTTAAAACAGTCCCTGAAAAACTTATAAATTTCTACTTAAATAACACACACATTGTCGTTTTTCCGGAATAAATCCACGTTAAAGTGGTAATCAGTAATCATTGTGCGGAACACGGCGAACAAATTGTTATTTGCGGAAACCTGAAAAATATTTATGAAAATGCAGATATATTGTTATATTATGATATTTACCAATAAAAGTAGGGATAATCCCCAATGATAGGAGCAGCGTAAAGACGATCCTCATTTTTTCGAACTGAGGAAAGACTAATTACTTTGGGACTGAAGAATTCGGTGAATAATTATTCTGGTGCCTTATTACATGCATAATATGTGATATTGTTCTTATCAGATGGATTAGATAAACTTAAAGGCTGCCTTTGTGAGATATTCGTTTTTCATCAACCAACACAATGAATAAACGAATGTTGTTGACAGCCTTCTGAAAATATATGGTAAGCTTTAATAAGAAATTGTATCAGAAACTCTTAATTGTTATTGTTATAACTTAGTAACAAAAATTATAAAAAATTACAAAATATATTTAATTGTTTATGACAAATTTGATAAACAAAATCCCTTTTTTGGGCTTTTTCTTGCTAAAAAATTCGTTCTTGCAATAAATATTACCACAAATAAGTTTATTATTGATGGATCAAATGGTAAAATACATTTGGAAATAATGGCGACTGTTATTAACAATTTTTTTTACTAAATATCCATGTTATATGTCTAATATATCAAATTACTTTGATTTTTTAAGCATCATATATCATCAATAATAAATAGTTCTATTTTTTTCTAACAAATTGAAGTTAAACTAAAAAATGGTATCAATTGATCAAAGTAATTATTTTCCGTAGCTAATGCGAGATTACTTTAGACTACGAATGTTATGATTTTCATTAATTGCAGAAGTACTACGAACATAATATTTTCTTCTACACGAAAATGAACGAAGTCTGATACATTTATTGATTAAATTATTTAGGAATATGATAATCACTAGAAATTGCTTCTGGTGAGATCAAGAGAGAAAAAATAAAGACATTGGCAAATTCATTGACCTATTTGTATTTTTGATTCTTTATTGAGGCAATCCCATAATATTATAAAACATCTCAACTAATATTTAAAAATGCTAAAATAACTCATTAATGCTTCCTCTATAAAAATGAAAATTTATTTGCTAAATTAATCATAATAAAGCAACAGAGTACTCACGAAATGAGCATTGCGTACCAACAAATGCACAGTGGAAATATACAATTTAAAATTTACAGCTAGGTTTATTTGCTTTTAAAAAAGACTAGATAGGGAATGAAGCCTTGTGAACCACTGTACATTTGCTTTTTATTACAATTTATAATTACAAGTTACTTGTAACATTTCGATCCGACTTCTGATCACAAACAATTTTATATTATATTTTTCATTTTTTTTAAATGGTGTTAGAAGTGTGAAAAATTGGGATTTAGTTAAGTAATTCCGCCTTTTTTACTCGAAAATATCTTAGGATTGGGCGAACGGATGCTACTGGAGGTTCAATTATTTCTGCTGAGGTCAATAGGGTAACTAGTCCGCTTTCCATGTCTATTTTCACCCGTCTCTTAACGTCTTCATTAAGGATATAAATTCCTGCAAGACAATAAGTTGTTTCCAATATTGCAAAGACGTCACCATTGGATGTTGAGATAACAATTTGTTCTCGGGTTTTCATAGGCCTATAGATATTATTATTATTAATTCTTAATTTCAATCATTTATCGGCGGGAAAAGTGTATCTTCGAAATTCGAATATCCGGCGCGGGTTCCTCTGGGGAATAAGCCGAATAAATTCCATATGTTCAAGCTTATATCCTTTTTTGTTAATAGAAGGTAGCCTGGTAGGTGGTACGAATGTAATAGAAGGAGAAGAAGTAGAACAAAGCCAGGCAGGAGGAATTTCGGCAGAAGGATTTCTGGCAGGAGAAGAAGGAGAGCAAAGTCTGCCAGGAGAAATTTCGGCAGGAGGATTCCTGGCAGGAGACCTAGACCTCTACCTGGCAGAAGGAGAAGGAGATCTGACCTATATCTGGTCTATTATTTGCAGGATGAGGTGGCCTGGCAGGAGAAACAGGTCTGCCAGGAGAAACTTCGGCAGGAGGATGCCTGGCAGAAGGATACCTGGATCTCGATCTGGCAGGGGGAGAAGAAGACCTGGCCTCTAAATTTTTCTCCTCTTAAAACAATGTTTTATAATCACTGAGTCCACATTTTTCCTCAGTCTGGATCAAATTGACCCGCGATGACCATTACGTAATTCCTATGAAGTGTGACCATTAAGGGTTAGTATTCATCATGTTCAATATAAAACAATTGTGGTTCATTTCTGTTTCATTATAATTCAAAGTTCAGTTTCGGGGATGGCTTCCACTGGCCTTGATCCTCAATCAGAGGCCTCAAACCCTAAACAGGCAGCGGTATGGAACCTATTACACAATATAAGCGCCTGATTTACCGTTCACTGCCCATTTGTTGCTACGCTGCTGATGTTTGACGCCGTTGACTCCCATGAAGTTGAGTGTAGTTTTCATTTTTTTTTTCTGAAAAAGTCTGGCTGGAAAAGGAACAAAAGATTTAAGCCTTGAGAACCATAATATATTTACTTTTTATTATTATTTCTAATAATAAGTTACTTGTAACATTTCGATCCGACTTTTGATCATAAAACACATTATATTATAGTTTTACTTTTTTTTAAATGGAATTAGTAGCGTGGAAAATTGCGAATTACACAAGTTTAGTCCTCCGCGATATTTGGAAGTTCCGTGGGATGAGTTGGCTTGGACCTACTGGAACTTCACTAACTTCTGCTTCGGTCAATACGGTAACATTGCCGCTTTCCATGTTAATTTTTGCCCGTCTTCTGACCCTTTTTTGTGTTACATATATTCCCGCAAGAATATAAGTTGTTTCCAGTATTGCAAAGACATCTCCATCGAATGTTGAAATAACAATTTGCTCTAGGGTTGTAATAGGATTGTACATAGTATGGGTCATTCTCAATTTTAATCCTTTATTGGCAGGAAAAGCGTATCTTCGGAATTCGAATAACCGGTGCGAATTCTTGTGGGGAATCAGCCGAATAAAATTAATTTCTTCAAGTCCATATCCACGTCTGTTAGCAGAAGGAAGCCTGGTAGGTGGAGCTAAGAATCTGGTAGCAGGATCCCTAGAAGAAGGATTCCTGTTCCTGGACCTGGCAGGAGGAGACCTACCAGGAGAAGAAGATATGTCAAAAGAAGACTCGACAGGACGATGGTTGGCAGAAGGAGACCTGGATCTCGACCTCGCAGGCGGAGAAGAAGACTTTACCGGAGAATGATTTAGGTCAATAAGTGACCTACTAGGTAAAGACTCGAAGGATAACTCTGCAACAAGAAGGAGAGAATTAGATTTTTATAATGTCTGTGATGCAAAATGGAATGCGGAATTTCTAAAATTTGTCAGAGTTTCAGAATTAGTCACATGCTTATCGCAATTTGAAGATTCCGGTGTCGAGAGCCCAGTGGGCACAAAAGTCGAAGAATATCATTAGAACGGCTCAAAAAGATCCAAATTCAGTCCAAATAACGCTCCTCAAACACACAATATTCCGGAGACGTATTTGGAACACGAAGATATTTCCATATTTTAGGAGATAAAAATATTTTAAAACTTAAAAGGATATCCAAAAATTTATAAAATATTCTTGAATTTCTTTCGAACTTCCAAAAGTACTAAAAGTTGTTTAAAGAGACTTGAATTTTCCCTGAGATAAAAAAATAAGAGATAACACTGCGGGCAAGTGTTGAATAACAGATAAGACTTTAGATATACTTTCAAATATCAGTCCCTGAGAAACGTATGCAATATTTGAACGGACAAATTCCTTATAAATCTGGACACCTTTAATATTCCATTTGTTATAAAAAAGACATTCTAGTTTCCCCGCAATAAACTCAGACTAAATTCATACTTATTTAAGACAAACTTAAGTAGACTTTGCAAAAAATGGCATTATGAAAAAGCATATAAAAAACAATGAATTGGTGTAAAAAACTAAAATTCGATCTTTTCCGCGTTAGGTCCCTTTCTTCGCAGAAGGTCAGATACCTTATTATATTATGATATTTACCAATAGAATTAAGGATAATCGCCAATGAAAAGACGAGGGTAAAAAGGATCCACATTTTTTCGTACCAAGAAAAGAACTGATTATTACGGTAATAAAGACTGAAGAGAATAATTACTCGGTTGCTTTATTGCGGTATATAATGTAAACGATAGATCTTATCTCATGAATGATGCAAACCTTAAGTCTGCCCTTGTAAAGTATTTGTATTTCACTTTTAAATTTAAGGAAAAAACAAATGTTTAAGACATCATTCTAAAGGTATATGGTTAGTTTCAAGAAGATAATTAATAGTTTAGTAATAAATATTATGAAAAAATTTTAATGAGGTATCTTACCTTGAGGAATAGTAATCATCCAACCAGAAATTTTATCAGAACTTTTAATAGTTATCTCTATTACTTTATACAAATATTATAAGAAAATAATAAAATATTTTTAAAAATTGATAACAATAATTTTTCCAGATAATTAAAGTTGATAAATTAAACCTTCTGATCTGACAAAGTTTGAGAGTCAAGTATATAACATACTTCACATTATTGTATTTCCAATGTAAGAAAAAAATTCTTAATTTTAAACATTTTTATTTAGTTAAGCTGGTATTTTTGAGCTACAAAGAATAATTTTCAAAACAGCGAGTAGAATTTTTATTAAAAATTAAGTATCAAACAGTTGCATTCACAAGCGAATAGTTGAACCTTCAGGCAAATGGGACGAAGTTTCAAAGTAATAGTTGAAGTTTCATAGATTTTAGAAATCCATGTTTTTTCACTATTATAGGTTATGTTGGCGGTTTACAACAAAAATTTACAGTAGAAAACAAAAATCATTCGAGTTCGAATAAGACTTTTAATTTTTGAACAATTCTAGGTTGTATTTATATTTGTCACAGAAAATCTGTTATTTCAAACGACAATTATGTAACTTTTCAGATTTTCATTCAGAATCATTAAATTAAAAAATTCTGGTTTTGATGGCTTTTTATGCTGAAGATTGTTACTTCTAAACAAAAATTATTGACTTTACAAACAACAGTCACAATTTCAGTATATTTAGGTTATGTTAGTGTCTCTTCGCGGAAATTTGTATTTTGCGTGATTGAAATTGATTGCTTGTTCTTGCAAGCGATTCATGTACCCCTTAATCATTATAGATAGTTTAATAAAAAAAAAGTATTCATTTTTCGGGAAAATAATAATTTTATTTTACTTGTTTCGCATTTTTCTATTGGAATGTATGTGCCAAGTTTACCGTAAGGGGACCTACAGCTTGAGGTGGGATCCAAACTGCTAGAACCACGGTAAAAAAACAAAGAAAAATTTCTTGCTTAATGGGTTCGTTGGTATTTCCACATAATCGGCACGGATCACCTACGTCTTGATGTAGCACGTGTTTACGATCATCTCTAGTGCAGAAAATTCTGTCCTGAATCGCAAAGACGAATCCTTCAATTTCTGTAAAGAGTACGTTTTTTACAGCCAAATATTTGATGCCTCACTATCCACTTCTTGTTGATCTAACGTTTTGGAATGTTCGTCATGTATGACTTGTTATGTTAATTGCGTTCCTGATTCCTCTGTGTTTTCTGCCCTGATATTCAAGGCTTCCTCTGAGAACAAATTTAATGGCGTGTAATCGAGATCCGCTATACAGATAGTGTTGCGAGGCGCAACATCTAGCTTGTTTTTAAAATAGTCTTGCAAGTATATAACTTGTGACTTACACAGTTCCTTGGCGTCTTAATCGCTCCTATCTTATCTATGTTGCGGTAGAAATACCCTTTCAATCCTCGAATTACTGTGGCGCATTTGGTTTTTCGTGATATTTACGTGGATGGTTCTGTTTAACCTTTAAGGTCGGTGCTCGATCAGTTAATGAGCCTAAAGGAGTACGTGAGGACAGGGATGGCATAGGTGTTGATTACCCTGATCTTGGTTACCGAATTAAGAGAACTCTTCAGAACCAACCTGAGTCTTTTAGTTAAAGCAGTCCTTAAGCCTTTCTTACTAATCGCATACTGAACACCCACATATTCGAGAATACCCAGATATTTATATGAAACGCCCTCAGCTATTTAGTTTTCCTTGGTTATCTATGATTGAAACACTTGATTCTGGTACCCCAAAACATCATCGCACGACTCAAAATCGATGATACGTGGGCCGTTTTAATCACCTTCTTGGTTGCTAAATCTCTGCTTCTGTCCCTAAATCAATTAGGCGACCTGTCTATGGAGGGTGTAGTGGGACTGGATCATCATCAGTTTGAGCAAGAACAGCAACTGCCGCCACTTCATCATGTGATGCAACTACCTTCGACTGATGTTCATTGTCACAGTTTTTCCACACAAAATCAACCAGCCGCTCTCTACACTCCACTTCCACAGGGTGGGGGAAACCTCGCGCTCCCCGGACCTTCCGGCTTAAAAGAGCGCGTTTCAGCCACCGTCGACAGTTGGCATGCAATATTCGCCTACGACGTTTCGAGTAACTTTCACCTGCCTGTCCGCTTGCTTGACTGCATTTGCCTTTCCTGCTCTCCTAGACAAGGGAGAAATTGAGAAAATAAAACGCCGCTGTACAAGAATCTGCACTTGTTTCTTCGAACGATCGTTCCTCTCACCCTCCCACATGAAGTAGTTCCATTTTAAATTCATATAGTTGATCTTTGTTTTTGTTTGGAAGAATAAAAAACCGCTTGTAAACAAGTATCGCAATATCAAAATTTTGTAGTGACAACTTAACCTCTAACTCAGAATAATGGATACCCAATTGAAAACGCTTGGAATCATTATAGAACGTAGGATCATGGCGCCAATATTTTGAAAGTCTGACTAAATAAATTGTAGGTAACATATTAACATTTTTTTTTAATTATTAGTGGAAGAACTTATCCAATACTTTTAAATTTCTTGCAATGTAACAATATTAAATTTATGGAATTTTCACTACAATGAACAATCCAAGAACGCATAACAAAAAATGACAATTTTGCTTCTTTCACTAATATAAAATCAACTTTTTTATTTTTATCTTGTATCTGATTTTATTTTTTCAACATAAAATACTATTCGTCATTTCTTATCGTAGCACTACTTTTATCTGGTGAGAATTATTTACAAAATGTTTATTTACTTTCTTTTGTAATATATACTTTTCAAAATTTATATTATTTCAAAAAAGTAAATAACTGTCTTTAAGTAAATCCCGCAAGACGAAAGTGCCGCCATCACGTCCATCATGTTGGCACAATTAAGAAACACGATTCGGAACGATCGAGATATTAGTTCTATCGTTTCTTATCGATCTCAATTGATTATTTCTAAAAGGAAACTATAATCATTTATCCGAACCGATGACACAAGCGTGACTTTGATCGGTTTTTTTGTAAAGAAAAATACGTCGATAAATCTTCAATTAATAAAGACAAGCTTTCAATATAAATAAACGGTTTTAATCCAAAATATTTGTTCTGAAGTTCGCCTTCCGTTCTTGTGCAAAATAAGTTATAATTGACAATACGAATTTGCTTTGATTTAATCAATCATTGTTAGGAATGCTCATTTTTAAAATTAAAATAACTCAATTATATTCGCAATGTTGTAGCTAAATTGTATAGACCATCGGTATAGACAAACAGTCTACTACCTATGTCGTGTTCTGTGACATTTTTTGTTTTTAATTGAAGTTGCTGAAATATATTCAAAAAAGTATGGTTGATGTCTAAACACTTTCCATATATAACACTTATTATTGGTAACGGCAGTCTTAAAATATCATTTAAAAAGTGAATTTTGATAATTAAAATAGAATATTTTAATTGCTAATGACACCTTTGAAAAAAAATATACTTATTTCGGCCTTTTTCTTGCTGAAAAATTTGTTTTCGTGATAAATATACCATAAATCAATTTAATATGGAAGGTTTAAGTGATCAAATAGATCCCAAAATAGTGACGACTGTTATTAGAAAATTTTTTAACAAATGCTCATCTTAGGCATTTTTGTGTAGAAAACTTTTTTTTCTCTGTATTATTATACATTTGATCATTGCCGATACAAAGTTTTATGTAACTACATTCAATAAGTTTGCAAGAAATAAATCAACTCTGAGAAATTATATGAAGCTGTTTTTTTTTTTAGTTTTGGACTTTGGTCTTGCAAATGAATGGTTGTAAAATAAAGAAGACTCTAATAAGTGTAGCAGTACAAGAGGCGTTCCTAACAGTATAAAGTTATTAACATAAACATTTTCTCAAAAACGAGGAAGATTTTACTGTCAAAGGTTAAAGTTATTCTGTGTATTAACTTGCACATTTTTTAAACTTCAAAAATCTTGAAGTCTTTCATTTATATTATTCATCATAAATTTTTAAGGATAGTTACTATTGATCCAGATTTCATAAATAAAGCTGATGTTTTTTCAGGGAAAAGAGTTAATAAAAGTTTTGTTGCTCTATCAACAGTAGAGAAAATGATTCTCTTTTTGTGGTTTTCATGATGGATTGAAAGGTAGTTTCAGTTTCGTCCAGAATAGATTGGCTATTGATACCAATCTATTTCAATATATCCTTTTTCAAAGACAATTCGTGGATCTGAAAAAATGATTCTTTCATTAATGAATTTTCCTAATCTAAATTTTAAAGTTCCATCTTCATTATTAAATTTTTTTTCATATTTTTGAACCTGATTGGATTTTTAGTAATTTCCTGGTCCATATCTCGTATGGCCAATGCTTTCAACATTGCGGATATAGGTGACCTTATGGGTGTTCCAAATTTCTTTTTCTAAGTTCCAAAAACAATTGAGAATTTTTTCAATATTAGCATTGCTCAATGTGAACCAATTACGGTTCAATTTTATTTCATTATAATTCAAAGTTGATGAAAGATGAGAAGAGAATCCTTCATTGATAAATTGATAGACCTATTCATATTCTGGTATATTGATTAAAGGTACCCCCTAATATTTTAACATATTTTTAAAAATTATTCAAAATATTCGATGAAACTTACTATTCCCTTCTTGACGAGAAACAGAAAATTAGCTAACCAATCATAATAAAAAAATAAAGTGCTCAGAAAAGGAGCAACATATACCTACAAATACGAACAGAATAGAAATGGGGAAATGGACAAAAGAATGAAGTAATGAGAACCATAGTATATTTACGTTCTATTATTATTTCTAATAACAAGTTTCTTGTAACATTTTGATCAAAGTTTGGATCAAAAACACTATTATATTATAGTTTTACTCGTCTTATTAAATTACTAGGGTTGAGTATTGTGGATCATGCGAGTTTTTCCCTCCGTGATATTTTAAAATTTCGTGGGATGAGTTGGCCTGGACCAACTGGAGTTTCATCAACTTCTGCAGCAGTTAATGCGGTAACAATGCCGCTTCCCATGTTAATTTTTGCCCGTTTTCAATTAGTTTTCTGATTAATATATATTCCAGCCAGGACATTAGTAGTTTCCAATATTGCAAAGATGTCACCATCAATTGTTGATATAACCATTTGTTCTTGGGTTGGCAGAGGCTTATAGATAGTATGTGTCATTCTCAATTTTAATGCTTTATTGGCAGGAAAAGCGTATCTTCGGAATTCAAACATCCGGCGCGGATTCTTGTGGGAAATTAGACGAATAAATTGCATATCCTCAAGACCATATCCACTTCTGTTAATAGAAGGAAGCCTGGTAGGCGGAGCTAAGAATCTGGTAGAAGGATCCCTAGAAGGAGGAGCCCTGAACCTCGACCTGGTAGGAGTATACCTGGCAGGAGAAGAAGGTCTGTCAGAAGAAACTTCGGCAGGGCGATGTATGGCAGGAGGAGACCTGGACCTCGAACTTGTAGAAGGAGAGGAAGGCCTGACTGGAGAAACAGGTCTACCAGGAGAAAGTTGGGCAGGAGGATGCCTGGCATAAGGAGACCTGCACCGCGACCTGCCAGGAGGAGAAGAAGACCTGGCCGGAGAATGATTTAGGTCAATATTGAATCTATTTCGTGAAGACTCGAAACTCATCTCTGCAAAAAGAAAGAGAAGATTACATTTTTATAAAGTCTGTGATGCAAAATAGAAAGCGAATTTGGGAAAATTCGTTGAAATTTCAGAATCAGTCACACGATTGACGCAATCTAAAATCTTAAATATCCTTAAAGTTAACTGTAAGAACTAGAGATATATTTTTTTACGGTATCACTCTTTGCGTTT
>CAKNWT010314110.1:0-10886 GCA_932066315.1 Andricus coriarius | reverse complement strand
GGGTGCATTTTCGTGGTGGGTGCGAAATGCGGCAGCCATCGCGCTGACGGCTTTTTCATACGCAAATCTTCGTGAAAAACGTTGTAAACATGATCTACTCAGATTTTTGCAATGTCAGCAAACTCTCGCACCTTTATACGTTGACCATTTAATACGGCATTCTAGATTTTTTCAATGTTCTCCTCAGTCGTGGCGGATTTTCGGTGATCTGAACGTTTATCGTCAAGTGTAAAAGAACGACCACATTTGAAGTCAGGCAGGCCATTTTTTATCGTTGAAAACGATGGTGCGGAGTCTCCCAAAGTGGAATCCATTTGATCTTTTATTTGCGTTGGCATTTAACCTTTTAAAACTAAGTATTTGATCACTGTACGACATTCTATGTTAACCATTTTTTGGAAAAACCAAAACTTCTTTGCTTTCCTAAAGTACAACGACCAAAAAACTGAATGTATCTGTCTAAAACTTTCACGGTAGGTCCTCTGAGGGATCAAACTTTAGAGAAATCATAGTCACTTGAAACTGCTGATGCCGTATCTATGTTAGGTCGAGAACTTTTCGAAAAACCCTCGTATTAATTTGTACGTATTAACTTGCACCTCTTATTCGGAAAATTTTAAGTCTGGAAAAATGGCACATGTACCGAAAGTCACATTTTTTGCAACTTACATTTGCGGCAAGTCACATTGCAGCAACTCTCATTTCGAAAAATTTGAAGTCCACAAAACATTTGTAAAAGTGCGGCAAGCCATCCCCATGATTAGTAACCGAAATAATGTAGGTCACACCGCTCAGTGAAAAAAATGTTCAAATACGAGAATCAATATCATTTTGATATGAAACAAAAATGATACCAAGATCCAGAGCATTTTGATTGGCCGGAATGAATGATCGATTTTTGAGATCATAATGATCTGATTCGAGATTATGTATCAACTCAAGTGAAGATGACGGACGTTATTGGAGTGTTTTAGCTCAAATGCGGGCCTTTTATGATTTCTGACAGTGCTGTGTACTTGAAAAGTTAAAAAATAACGAATACTGATAATGGAATATAACTCCTGTTAAGTGTACTTATCACTTCCGCGCGCCTAGACAAAATATGCGACAAAATATACTCTGAAGCGAATGAATTTAGCTATTATGTAAACATTAAAATCGGTTATGAATTGTCTTTTTTTTGCAGGTGGCTGGAAATAAAAAAAAATCTTTGGAATGACCCTGGTATAATATAAAGTAACTAGAAGATTTATTCGCATTATGAAGCTTGCCCTGGTCCGCCTGGTAAAAATAAATTATAACAAAAAGAATATTTGTTTTGCCAAGACATCAACTTAAGGAAATTCATTTCTTTGACTATTAGAATAGTTTTAAGATCACCATGTCATTTACTCTCGAATTATTTATTGAAGTACTACAAAATTCAATGGATGCAATTTTATTTTTTTACAATTCGATAATATTATTTTTGTCTGTCTCAATTTCTATATACTGAATTACGTACTTGTTATATTATTTATGACCTGACATTCTTCGTTTTTCTGACCAATCATCTTTAAGCAGGTCGCAAGCTCTTTCAGCAATCATCAGAGTTGGTGCATTAGTATTTCCTCTCGGAGCAACAGACATGACAGATGCATCGATAACTCTTAAACCTTTAATTCCATAAACTCGTAATCTTGGATCGACAACAGCTTCCGAATCCTCTTTAGGACCCATTTTGCATGTTCCAACAGGATTATAAAATGTAGAACCCAATTGCCTCACCACACATGTCCAATATTCATCTGAATTGAACTTAATCCTATCGCAAGGAGGCATAGCAGTTTCGTCAAGTTTGTAATTACTCTTTTTGAAAGTCGTAGTATTGAATAAATTAAGACCAATTCGAATACCCTGAATGATACGTTGTAGATCCGGTTCGGCAGTTAAATATCCGGGATATATCAAAGGTGAGCCCCATGTTGGATCCTTAGGATTAAGTTTAATTACTCCTCTACTCTTTGGAGTGAGTAATACAGTAAGGATAGAGAATTTTCTTTCTTCCAAAGTCAAAGATAATTGTATATCTGGGACTTTTTTATTTTTTTCATACTCTGTGCGAACATACGCAGCAAGAAATGCTGGGCCCACTGCGGAAAAAGCTCCTCCTTTTGTCCTTGCATAATAAATAAAGTTTCCTACTTTTTCTTCACATTCATCAATATTATCAGGGTCAACGTAAACATTTTCCATTATTCCGGAGACTCCTGTAGTAGCCAAATGATCATGAAGATTGTGACCGACTGGTGATTCTTGAATGACTTTAATTCCATGTTTTTTAAGTTCTTCAGCTGGCCCCACACCCGAAAGCATCAGTAACCTTGGTGAGTTTAGAGCACCTGCTGATATAATAACTTCTTTCTTTGCCACAAATACCTTAGTCTTGTCAGTGCGTTTAAATTTATATTCAACACCAGTAGCTTTTCTCGTAACAGGATCTATCACAATTTTTGTTACGTAGATCTTATTCTTGACAATCAAGTTGGGTCTTATTCCTCTAATTGGACGAATAAATGCTGCATTGACACTTTTACGAACTCCATCGTCCATAGTTACTTGTGAATTAGTTATGCCTAATTGACTTTCCGCATTGATATCTTTAGTTGAATAACCGAGTTCGTTAAAAGCTTCTTCTATTTTTTTTCCTGCTGAAGAGAGAAACGGATATTTTGATACTGTGAGATATCCTTTAGTTGCATGATATCCCGGGTTTTGTTTATCGGTCTGAAAATATTTTATAGTCTTTAATGTTTGACCTCATATGAAAGAAGGTTGTAAATTAATCAATAATTTACCTTGGGGTCTTTAAAGTCCTCTGACTTCTTAAAATAAGGTAAAATGTCTTTATAACTCCATCCAGTATTTCCGTGTTTGTACCAGTCATCGTAATCCTCTGCATTACCTCTGGCGTACATCATGGGACCCATTGAACTCGAACCACCCATTACCTTGAAGTTAAATCAAAACTTCAAATCACAATTTCTTCTGATTCTTAATCATTTATGAATTGTTAATTACATATTAGAGGTTAAAAATGTTAGAATGTGTTCTACAAATTAAGAAATTTACTTCTCCAAGAGTCCAGTTGCAACCCTGATTCATTAAACATGATCCTTTTTCTGCTTGGGTTGTATAATTCCAATCAATCGCACTTCCTGCAAGTTGAGAAACAAATCCTGGAATATCAGCACCAACCGGTTCCTCTCCTCCCGCTTCGAGTAGCAGTACCTGGTAAAAATATTTAAACTATAATCTTCCACATTGAAATCTTTTAATTAAAAAAATGGTTAAAATGTGATATATTTACATTCCAATTATCTATTTCTGTAAGTCTATTCGCTACAACACATCCAGCAGCGCCAGCTCCTACCACGATAAAATCGAAATTTTTTGGTTCAACCTTCGTTTGCTTTAAAACAAATATAAAATTAGTCTCTCAAAGCCATTTGGCTAATTATATTTTTATAAAATTATAAAATGTGTATTTTAAATATTATTCATCCTAACGAATACGAAGTCATTATCTTCGTAATTATATTTACCTTATTAAATTTCTCATCATCAGACGAGAAAACCCACATGAGAGAAGTAAAAATTGTCGCCAGACAGGTGCAGTAGTTTTCAGCACACGACTTCGGTATGAATTGCTGCAGCGAGGGCAGAACCATCCTTGAACCTGCTCACAATTACAAAATCATAGATTAATTATAATTATAAAAAATAACTTTGTGATGTAAAATATTCCTCTCATTTAATGACTGGGAAACAAATAATTGATATAATATGTACAAGAATGCACAGAATGATCGAACTGTAATCTTTACCCCTATTTTCAAATAGTCTATACCTGAAACCAATTGCACTACTGTTTTTTCTGTGCGCTCATTATATTCTTCATTTCATAATAAAATATTTCGCAATAGAAAGATTCGTTTAAACGAAAGTATAGTGGCACAATAGCACGGCAGAATTCAAATTTATTCTTGGCAGTCACTCACACTGTGAGAGATGAAACTGATGTCTTACCAAAACCATTTCTTTGCGTGAGCAATCTGAATTGCTGCATTATGAGCATGATTTGAACATTCATTTGTCGCGCTTTTTTGATTTTGGACAAGAACGGTTTCTCAATTTTCCCAAAAAAATTTTCATAAATTTAAGAAAACGGAACATCCACACGGAGAAAAATGAATAGTCCAAATTGAAATGTCAAAATTTGGATGGTCAGTTTGATAATGTAGATAGCCTCAAGTACCATCCACAATTTTTTCTTCATAGTCAGGTAGACCATAATTTTATAGTCTGTTTGAATATTCACAGGTGATTCAGACTGATTGTCAGTATAGTCAAATCGGCACTCCAGAATGACAAACAGAAGTGGCTGTGTCACGACCTCTACCGAACGCCGAGCGAAGACACCCGACAACCGAAACGCATTTTTGGAGCGACTGACGTTCGGTGTCAAGTTTGCCATATTTTACAACACTTTCAATTAGTTTAAACCATCTGTTGATATTTCAAACATGTGTCGAGAGTGAATATAATGTGCAGAACATGTTGGAGAGTGGGTTGAGTGTTTTTCGTTCTGATTTTGAACGTCAAATTCAATACTTCCGACGGATTAAGGACAAAGGCGTCACTCATTAATTAGTATATTCTTAACATTTTCGACCAAAAATGTGCTCAGCATTTTGTAATTCGTTGAGAAAGAAGCAAGACTTGCGATATTAGTAACACGCATTTATATTGTTTTCTAAATTTTCCAGTGTTAATGTTTTAATTCAGTGCAGTGACGCCGTTTCCTTAGCCTCTCGTGCTCAAAGTATTACGGTGTCAAAGTTTTTATACATATACAATCATGTCACCAGTAATCCTACTCTTCAAAAATAATAAAGATGCTTTCAGAATTGATCGATTTTATATCAATTTTCATGCTTTTCAGGTTTCATTTATTAATTTAATTTCCGTCTCTTGTCTCTCTTACTCTAAGGAATATATATGTGGGTAGAAGAAGGACAAAATATAATAGAGTTGACCCCCTGATATGATCAAGTTACTATTCCAGAATAATCAAACTAAAATTCCTGAGATAATCAGTTTTAAACTCCAGGATCGTAAACTGGGATAGTGAAGCTAACCGTCAAATTTTGACATACCGTGGATCGTACGCTAGACCATCTAGGGGGCTGTCCCATAGTTAAAACTGAAATATAGTCAGTCTGACACTCTAAATGTTCAGGCTGACTAGCCATTTTTCTCCGTGCATGACTTGAAATTTGAAGCTGTTTCAAATAAAAATACAATTCTTTATTTCCATGCTTCTAAATGATATGCAAAGTGCTTCAATCCAACATACGGTGCAAGAATAATTATCGTGCATGCGCGCTTTAAAACACATCTATTTTTTCAATCGACGACTTTCCACACTGGCAAAATAACAATATTTCTTAATATTTTTTAAAAATAATTATTCCCAAAATTGGCTGAAAATCGCCATACTGGATCGACAATTTGGTGAAAAAGTTTGATGAAGTGCAAAATATTGTTTTGGAAGTTTGTTTAAAAAACTTACGCCTGATACACGTGCACACAGGCGATTGCAACTCGTGTGATTGCAGCATTTGCCTTCAGCTCTTCGCACAAAAACATAAAATTCTGTACATCTAGAAATCCTATACTTTTCTATCATTATATTTTCATTAAAATTCGATCAAATCTTATCAGTACAAGACTTGTAACAAATGTAATGCTTCTGAGTCTAAGGTATTTCTACAAAACTCTATCTGTTGAGAAGTCTTATACTTCTGTACCTACTCTTTTACACCTAATCACAACGTCGAGAATTGACGAAAAGTGGATAGGTCCGAATTCACACGAATCTAATACCCATTTTTATTTGTAATCTTTTTTTCTCAATGGATACAAATTGCGAATTTATTTCGTCCTGATTAATAAGTAAAATCGTAAAATGAGATGTGATTATCAAAGTTTTCAGAAACATAGGAATATAATTATAGCCTGTAGATGACCTTTCGTTGGGTTTTTTTTTGGTTTGATAATTCGAGTGTAGCAAATTTATTCAATTTTAAATTAATACCGTTTAAACTTCTGGAATGCTTTTACTTTGGTGGTGGGTTCTATGTACCCACTATGCTTTGTTGAGATATCTCATAAATTGACTGAGATATTCCAATTGTAGTGTTGAAAATTATTTATGTTATAGATAACAATTCCCGGCAGCTATTTTTTTCTTTTTCAAATTTCGGCAGTGAGCGACTCACTGCCGCGAATCTTGATATGTATAATTTAAAAAAAAACAGGTTAAACAAACTTCGCAGGGGCCCACTGAGAGCAACTGCCATCTATGAGAGTGACACATAACCAACCTAGTATTAATAAAATGGAATAATTCTGAAAATTGGCTAAGTTAGCGCGAGTTGAAGTGAAAGAAGAATGAAAGTTTTTGTTTTGGAAACATCTAGTTTTTACCAATTTCTTCGAAAACTGCAAAACCTACAATATATTTGCAAAAAGAAAAAAAGGTCCGCCTTGAAATTCTCTAGAAGTATCAGTTCTCGAAAATTGAAATCAAAAAAATAATTTTAATTGAGTTTCAGGACAATACGTCTCAGGCTCAATCCACGCGTATCCCTTTTTGATACGGAAATGTTCAGTCTGAATAGAAACATGACGATGAACCGGCGAAACGCTCACACTGAGTGAACGAATCGACTCAAGGATGACTTTCTAGACTGCTACGTTGCCAGCATTCCGAGGCACTTACGAGACGGCTGCAGAGGTATGTCATCCTTAGGTTGCCCCATGCCCTCAAGACGTAATTTGGCGTAATTTCGCCGCACCCTGTAACTACCCATCTCAAAGTAGTGAGAAGTGGCCATAGGTGTGATTTACCGCGGTTTTTCTAGAAGCCAGTGTCATTTTTGTAGATAACAGTTTATTCCAATAATTGATTTCGTAAGAGTGACAGGGATGGTAATAAAGTACTCTTAGTTCCCCATTGTGGATTTGGATATACAGGGTGTCCACGCTGGGGTTATCAAAAATTATGCAACCTGTCTCAGACGACAATGCTAACCTTATGGCTGTGTATGGCGGGTTGCATACTTTTTGGTAAGCCCCAGCGTGGACGCCCTGTATGTCCTTCCCGCATGAGTTGGAGAACTAGATAGTATGTGTCCTAGGTGCTCAGGCTGCGCACGGCACGCTCCGCAGCTATAATCGGGAATCTGTTGGCTCAAAATGTGGCGACGGTATGCTAAAGCTGAAATGACAGCGCATCGACATGCCAAAATTAATTAAATTAAATCCTCCATGCCCGACAACAATCCGGGTGATTTGAGGAAAGCAAACATAGGCTCATACGACATCGACTGATTCTTCACATTCATGTGGAAGATGCCGTACATCCTTTTGTCGAGGAGCTGATCACGGAAGCTTTTCTTCTTTACTCTCTTGATGCGGACCTTCAGGAATAAGTACTCGAGATGGATAATGTTTGGTGCATTTTTCTCAACCCTTCTATTGAAGTCAAGGCTAAGTGCTTCAGCAGCCTCCTCGCTGTTTTGTACGGAAACGCTCCTTTGCCCACCTCTTCGTGTTTCCTGACCATTTTAAGAAGAGTGTCTCGTCCATTTGCGACTATAGTGTAAGGACGAGCAGCGCCAAATATTAAACAGTCAATGATCTTTTAAAAGTCCTAAATTATTGTATATAATATTTTTATAAGTATTAATTACTATAATAAAATAATTATTCGATAATTTAATTATTTCTAACAAGCTTTATTTCGTCGGCTTTGCCTCCCACCCCCCGGAAGGTAAAGGCGATGGCAGCTTTTTGCGAAAATCAAAACATGTAAAGATGGGAAAATATGTTGGTTCGCTTTTGTGGTATTTTATGTACTGGATAAATTACGTTCAAATATATCCAGCAAGAGAATAAGTAATTTTGAATAAAAATAGTGATAGCTGTGATATAGTCTCTTATTTGTTAACATTATACTAGAAACTGGCTACACGCAAATATTTCTACCGTACTAATACAAAAAACCTGCTCTACCGACTAGTAGAGTCCATTTTTTTTCTACCGACCGCTTGCTCCTCTGGTAAGGCCTCGATTATTTACGATATTCAACATATTTTGGACTTGAATCACATTTAATTTTTATAATTACATGATGTGATATTGTTTTACGTCAAACTATCAAATTCTGATACTGTAAGTATTGCCATAAATATTGAAAACTTTATATTTCTGAAAGAGAATCTTCCATTCTTTCGGTTGAAAACTGTTTTCTGCATGATTTTTCTTTTACAACGTCAATTTTCAAGATTACAGTAAGTAGCACTATCTGTTTAATAATATAGATTTATTTAATGCAAATTGGAATAAAAATTGTTCAGTAATAGCGATGTTATAAGTGAAGTCACCTTTACCCCACCGGTCAACGCTACCCCTCCTTACCCTATCTGCTGTAACCAGAATAATACTGTTGTGAAGACTTTCAAGATACAATATTCCGCAACCACCTTGACGGCGTAAGATGTGAAGTCGCGGACCACGCTACTTAAGGTACATGCTTTTGTTCATGTGCATAACATCGCAGGGCATTCTCAATAGATGCCACTGCCTGAATGCATCTTTGTGGCATGCCGAGGTATGTATCGGTCTTTTCAGCGCCAAGATGTCGTATAGCGCTTCTGTTGACGATATCAGGGTCTTCGAAGATGACATCTAGTTGTTTTCGCTTCAAATGAACCTTGGCGTATTTTCTAACCCAAACCCCGTTCAAATCTCCAGACTGTACTCTTTGACAATCCCTAGAGCTAGATCTAGTTGCTCTTTCTTCTTAGCATAGATCTTGAGATCATCCATGTAAAATACACGATTGACCTTATGCTTTCAATATCCAGGTTTGCCGCAGAAGTACGCGTGGGAATGGCGAAGTGCGAGAGATAGTGGCAATAATGTGAGTGAAAAGAGCAGAAGGCTCATAGTGTTGCCCTGAAAGACACTTCTCTGAAAGATGACGATGTAAGTTGTCACACGATATTTTTCAAATAAGATAGTAAATCTGGTTTTCCAAAGCGGCATCAATCTCTCTATGCACCTCACAATGTATGGATGAACCGGTAAGCTTATCAACCGACGGATGATAAGTCTATGGGAGGTCGAATCGAAAGCTTTCCTGTAGACAATCCAGGCCATCGATAGGTAGCGCTGGGCCCATATTGTTGGAACAATCCTATCATGTAGGATAGCTGTAAAGATTTTATACAGGGTGTTTAGACAAGTTATTGGCCTGCAATTCTTAGGGTCAGATAAGTTGCCTATCTTCGGGAGCAGCACTGTACGTCCTTCCATCAACCACTCTAGAATAGCTGGTAGGTTGAGAGAAACTTCTACCACCAAAAGGTCTTGATACCATCTGGTCTCGGGGCGGAATAGTTTTTCATGCCTCTTAATACTGCTTTCACCTCCTTAGTAGTGATAGGTGGGAACTCTTCCTCAGGTGTTATGAGGACATTGCACAGCTTCTTGAACTTATTTATGTTCTTTGGGTCTTCTTTCAGTGTTGCTGGATTTCATAGATCTCTCGCCAAAGTGACTCGACCTCCTCTCGTTTGGCCGAGTGGTCGACGGTAACTGGATGGTTTTTGAAGAGTAGTAATGGGTCAGGGAAACTGTTTATTTTCTCTGACTCATCTCTCTATCGCTCCAGACTTCTGGAAGCATCAGACATGATCCGTGTTTTGTCAACAATATGTTGCCTGATGGTCAGCAGTTTTGACTTCTTGAGTGTGTGATGAAGGATCCGCAGTTCCCGCGCGAACTGTCGGAACCTGACAGTGAAATTTCTGTCAGATGTTATGTAGTCAATCGCACACTGAATCCGTGACGTGTACTGTCTTGCCCATCCTATCTTTGTACTGCGTTGATGCGTTCGTCTTTTGGTCTTGTGATCAGCCGTTGGTTTTGTTTTACGCTTTGCATCCTCCAAAGCTCTTGCTGCATTATGCACACTACAATTGATAGTCCAGAGGTCTGCATCTTCGGAAAAATTTCCACAAAGCTCGTCATCCAGTTCAGTCAGATCTTTAGGCTTGAGAGAAACCTGCATGTTGACGTTTCTCCTGGTCCTGAAGCAGCGCTCTTCCTCTATTGGATGGCTGCCTGCGGGTGGTCTCAGTGTCGCCTCTCTTTCACTGTTACCGGCTTGTCCTGACTATGACGGAGTAGGCGCTCCGTTTACGTAACCACTTTTCCGAAAGTCCTTGGCACGGTTTCGCACGCGTTGATGCGAAAAGGGCGAGAGCTCTGGGTTTTTCTGGTACCACAGAGCACACAGTCGCGCCATGTAACCTTTTCGTTTAAGGGCCATACTGGTATCGTAGCACTCAAGCAGATCGTCTCTCAGTCGATTCGTCCACTAAAAACTATTGAGATTTTGCAGATCCATCGCATTGACTCTGTCTTCTCTATCTCGGAGAAAATAAATGTAAATGTGGCAACTCGCGTGGTGAACTCTCGAAGCTTCAAAATCATATATAAATTATATGGGTGTTTCAACTTTTTCATTTGGTTTCACCGAGGTTGAACCTTGTCATTTGGGAACGTCGATATATATATATATATATAGTTTTCAATTGTAGGTAATTATTTGTTAAGTTGGGTGCGTTATATCGCTCCTCCCACTCTATTGTATGGGATATGGTTTTGATGCTTGTAGAGACGTGATTCTTTGTTCAGTTGTACGTCGGTCGTCACACTGTGAACCGGTCCCATAATAATCGGATCGACTCGATTAATAAATCTGGTTACAT
>CAKNWT010314099.1:453-14915 GCA_932066315.1 Andricus coriarius | reverse complement strand
AGCAGCAATGGGAAAAGGACAAAGTATGAGTGGATTCGAGCTATAAATCAGGACACCATATTTGAAACAACTATTAGTTTACTTAATTATTAATGTAAAAATAATAAGACATAGAAAATACAATAGTTAAACTGTGTTGCAGGTACATTTTGGAACGTTTTAATAATTTATTTGATGTTATTGTTTCCCTTTGATTGACCTTCGGGCTTCATTGATCATCGCATGGCATCCTCCCAATGCTTCTTCTCGTTCAAGGTTCCTTTTCTGTTTATGAGTTTTGGGGGCTACCTTTTGGCTTGTGTGGTGACTCATGTTGTCGCATGACGGTGCCTTGGTGGGGGACTGCCGGGCTCCCTCCTCAGAGAGAGTCAGTTACTATCAAGGTGTAAGCTGGGTGACTGGTTTTCGGGGTTGCAACGATAAGAGATCAATTGTGCGTCTGCTAGAGAACTCAGGTTTTTGTGTCCGTAAATTCAAGTCAGTGGCTCTTCAAGTCCCAATTAATTGTTTTAGTGATTTCCCGACTCGATCGTCTTCTAGTGTTGCAGGAAGTGACGAGTCGGATGACGTATCACCTCCGGTTGCGTCGGGATCGATCGTTCGGTGAACGATCGTGGTCGTAGCTTCCGGAGGCTACATCTGTGCCAATTTTCACCAACAACCAAAACCTTTTTTTGGACATCAAGGGAGTGCCTGATTGGATAGGATCGAGGACTCGTATCCTGAACTAAATCGAGGCAAGGTATTGAGAAGTGCGGGATCCCGGTGAGAAATTGTCTGGTTCATTTTCGTTGACTATAATTTGACTGAACATGACTCCTTCGCTATCCCACGCCAGTCCGTCATTAATTCAAAACATTTTGGTCCCTCGAGCCGGATAGTGGGTTGGCGAGGGGAGCATTAACTTAAAGTAAGTTTTCCTTTTTTGAAATTTCATAGTTCTAGTCAATTATTTGACGTTTTTTGAAGAATGCAATGCTATTAATGTATTTCGAAAGAGTTTTTAATAGGAAAAATATCCTACGTATATGGAATGACATTTTTTGTGTGTAAAAAGTAACGCCTTTCAACATTGAGTTTAAAAAATAGACTGAGCTCACGATAAATTATGTTAGTGAAATATCACATGAATTATACAGAAAAAAAGTTCACGTAGAGGCTTATTATTTATCTTATTTCTCTCAGATTTTCAATACTGTCAGAATTTCGTTAATTCTTAGTGCAAAAATGTATCCACTCACTTTAAATGTCATTATAATTGCATGACGTGCAATTTTCAACAATTTCGATGTGGAACTCTTGCGGATTGCATGCTTTGGTGCACTTTGGAGTTCAGCCTTGAAGCTTTAAATTTAAGTATGCAATTTGAACTATTCTCGGGATGCTGATTGTTTGGATTGAAATGTCTACCAAATTTGAAATTTTGTGTTTTAACACTGTACACTTAAAATTTAATTTTTAAGGTAATAACTTTAAAATATAATATTTAATCGTTAAATTATTCGTATATTGTGAATTTAAACTCTATAGGTTTGAATCCTTATTTTCAAAATATTTAAATTTTGTATTCTCTTAAGGTTTCGAAATTTCTTGAAATTCGTAGAAATAATGTAATCTCTTGAAAATCGATGATAAGATAGGAAAGTTTAGCAATAGACATTTAAGCAAAAAGAAAAGAACATATTGAAAGGACACGAAGTCTATCCAGATATTCCTAAGAAATTTATTATTCTCTGAATTTTTATAGTTATTTTCATAGACATCAATTTTGTTTATTGTTTCGAACGGCTAGAACAGTCTTCCTCAAGATTTATATTTGACTTACGTTTAAATACATCGTTTTAATTTCTTGGTACTTGAATTGATAAAGTTGATGACGAATTGTTGACAACATTGCAAACGCCTTGAGACAGGCTCTCAGGCATGACAAACTGACTTACTGACTGTGTGATTGTTTGCAACATTGCAAACGCTTCGAGACGGGCTCTTGAACATGACAGACATATTGATGGTTGATGATTTGCAACACTGTGACTGCCTCGAGACAGGCTCAGGCGTGACAAACTGACTTACTGACTGTGTGATTGTTTGCAACATTGCAAACGCTTCGAGACGGGCTCTCAAGCATGATAGACGTGTTGTTGGTTGATGATTCGCAACATTGTGACCGCCTCGAGACAGGCTCAAGCATGACAAACTGACTTACTGACTGTGTGATTGTTCTCAACATTGCAAACGTCTCGAGACAGGCTCTCAGGCATGATAACCACAATGCTGGTGGATTGTTTGCAACATTGCGAACGCCTCAAGACAGGCTCTCACCCATGACAGACATGTTGATGGTTGATGTTTCGCAACCTTCTAACCGCCTCGAGACAGGCTCAGGCATGAAAAACTGACTTACTGGCTGTGTGATTGTTTGCACCATTGCAAACGTTTCGAGACGGGCTTTGAAGCATGACAGACATATTGATGGTTGATGGTTCGCAACATTGTGAACGCCTCGAGACAGGCTCTCAGGCATGACAGACATATTGATGGTTGATGATTAGCAACATTGTGACCGCCTCCAGACTGGCTCAGGCATGACAAACTGCCTTACTGACTGTGTGATTGTTTGCAACATTGCAAACGCTTCGAGACGTGCTCTCAAGCATGACAGACATATTGATTGTTGATTTTTTGAAACATTGCAAGCATTGTGAAACAGGCTCTCAGGCATGACTGACTTATTTCCCATGACAGCTTATGTATTTTATCTTCTTGTTTTTGTTATTTATCTTTGCCTAAATCTTAATTAAAGTTTGACAAGCTTACTTCGAACCTTTCCATATATTACAACATGTATTGCGATTGTTTACAACATTGCAAACGCTTCGAGACGGGCTCTCAAGCATGACAGACATATTGATTATTGATTTTTTGAAACATTGCAAGCGCTGTGAAACCGACTCTCAGGCATGACTGGTTTATTTCCCATGACAGCTTATGTATTTTATCTTGCTGTTTTATTATTTATCTTTGCCTAAATCTTGATTAAAGTTTGACAAGCTAACTTTGAACTTTTCCATATATTACAACATATATTGTGATTGTTTGCAACATTGCAAACACTTCGAGACGGGCTCTCAAGCATGACAGACATATTGTTGGTTGATTGTTTGCAACATTACAAACGCCTCGAGACAGGCTCTCAGGTATGACGGACATATTGATTGTTGATTTGTTGCAGCATTGCAAACACTGTGAAACATGCTCTCAGGCATGACTAACTTATTCCCCATGACAGATTATGTATTTTATCTTGTTGTTTTGTTATTTATCTTTGCCTGAATCATAATTAAAGTTTGACAAGGTAACTTTGGACTTTTTCCGAGGTCCCTACATTGCAATGGAGGTTCGAACTCTCTTTCTTGTCTTCTCATTTTCTGTCGTTCTATGCGCGCAAAATGAAATCCCTGATTGGGGATCTGTTTTGTCATTGAGATTGGTTGCAGATCTGCAAGCGTTGCACAATTCATGAACATTCGTGCACATGTCTCATCATGAGAGTCATGGACATTTGAAGAGAAAATTGTTATTGGCAACTTCGATCACACATACAAAGAATCATCTTCTCACATTTCTGAAATTCAAGTGTTCCTACAACAGCGGATTCGATCAAATGGGGCTGCCGCAACGCTGCATGCGCTAATGAACGAATCCAGCGGCATGTCCACTTCCTCAACCTAAAACGCTTCGCTAGGCTCTGAAAATGAAGTCGCGGGTCTTAACTACATTTTTAAATCCCTCTTGTGCTGCATGTAACCCAAACCACTTCACCGGTCATTTTCAAAAGTGGCATAGGCGTAATGCTCCTGATAGGCATCAAACTGCAATTCGACTACGTTCGTGCTTTGATTGTCACAAGATGGGACATGGGAGTCGTAACTGCCCTTCGAAGACTTGTTATCGTATACGCTATAAACAGCATTATATCACAGTTCATGAAGTCATGACTCGTAAAGGCCTTCGACTGAAGACTCGTCACCCTCAACCACTAATAAAGTTCGGTTGTACTCGGAATCCGATTATTCGGCCTCTTTCTGACAAGTTCTACTTGCTATAGCACAAGCCGCTGTAAAGACCTAGGATAAATACTAATTTCGAACAAGCCCTCCTCGACCCTGGCTCTGAGACCAGCTCTTTGTTCCGCGGATTCATTTACATCTTGGTTTACCATAACAGGCGATCAATATTTTCATTAGAACAGTTGAAAAAATAAACCAATCAAGATTGCTCCTAGACGCGTGGCCCTACCTCTCAAATCTCGGCAATCATTGTTACTTGTCGAAGTGAATGCTCTTGTTCTTCGCGATCTTCGTGTGATCGCTCCATCGGAGAAAGTTGCGGATAGGGATTAGCATTAGATCCGGGAGCTTCCCTTGGTGGATCCAAAGTTCATTGTACCGTAACCCATCGATGTACTCTCAGGCGCTCATTTACGGCTCACCTCTTCTAGATGCTAATCGTCAAGGATCGCGAGAGGCTCCCGTCGCCCTTCGATTCGTTTTCAGGCGGTTTGTGATTGCTCCGGTCGGATCCTCTACACCTTCAGATGAGTCGGGCCATTCCGGAACCGTACTGACGTTAAGTCTTCGCTAAGGGGACAACCTTGCTAGCCTCCTGAATCGATTCTGGGTAGTAGTATCAAATCGTTGATTTCTCTCGAGGATCAGGAAAGTGAGCGAGCTTTTACGGGCGGACTTAGACGCGACAATACGGACAGATACATCGTACGCCTCCCTCTTCGACAGGCCTGTATCCGCACCTTGAAAGACTCTCTGCTGAGATTAGGGTAATAAAAATAGAATAGTATTCCATGCTTTTGGGGGT
Organism: Andricus coriarius; assembly: GCA_932066315.1. Lineage (NCBI taxonomy): Eukaryota > Metazoa > Arthropoda > Insecta > Hymenoptera > Cynipidae > Andricus > Andricus coriarius. The sequence goes on along the minus strand of CAKNWT010314099.1, from coordinate 10,040 downwards.
GCCAGCCAACATGATTTTATCCCTAAATTAGAAACTTGTGCTCCGGTGCTTATGGTTCGATTGATTAATTCCGTACGCGAGGAATCGGAACTCTTTCATGCGGTCAGCTACGCTTGGCCGGACTCACGAAGCGTTTTCGGTTGTGTTCAAACAGATTATCCTTCCCGTTGGCCGAGTTCTGACGCCAATCGAATTTCAGAAATCAAGCGAACTCCTTTTTAAAATTTTTTGACGCTACATCCCTACAAAGGAATATTCAGATGTAATGCCACTAAATAAATGAATGGATTGTGCCGAAACGTAATCATCAAAATGGACACGAGACAGTCGACAGCCGACCCTTCCCTACTTCGATGTAGGACATGGCTTTTAGGAGGGGTGACCAATTGACACGAAGGACACGAAGGACTTGTGCGATCTGCCACGGTTAAAACTTCCATTGGAACCTACAATCGTCCCGTCGTTAAATTGAGCTGATTCCCAGGCGTGCGCTGGCTCTATACGGCCAATTGTGCTCCATGGTGGGCGGAACTAAAGTTTTCCTTGTACATCGAAATTTATTGTGTGCGTCATGGCGGGCGGCACTAAACTCTTGACCTTCGTACCTGGAATTTATTTCGTTCGGTAAACGAGGCGGGCGGGATGTTATTAATTTATTTTATGTTATTGTTTCCCTTTGATTTACCTTCGGGCTTCATTGATCATCGCATGGCATCCTCCCAATTTTTCTTCTCGTTCAAGGTTCCTTTTCTGTTTATGAGTTTTGGGGCTACCTTTTGGCTTGTGTGGTGACCCATGTTGGCGCATGACGGTGCCTTGGCGGGGGACTGCCGGGCTCCCTCCTCAGAGAGAGTCAGTTACTATCAAGGTGTAGGATGGGTGACTGGTTTTCGGGGTTGCAACGATAAGAGATCAATTGTGCGTCTGCTAGAGAACTCAGGTTTCTGGGTCCGTAAATTCAAGTCAGTGGCTCTTCAAGTCCCAATTAATTGTTTTAGTGATTTCCCGACTCGATCGTCTTCTAGTGTTGCAGGAAGTGACGAGTCGGATGACGTGTCACCTCCGGTTGCGTCGGGATCGATCGTTCGGTGAACAATCGCGGTCGTAGCTTCCGGAGGCTACATCTATGCCAATTTTCACCAAAAACCAAAACCTTTTTTTGGACATCAAGGGAGTGCCTCATTGGATAGGATCGAGGACTCGTATCCTGAACTAAATCGAGGCAAGATATTGAGAAGTGCGGGATCCCGGTGAGAAATTGTCTGGTTCATTTTCGTTGACTATAATTTGACTGAACATGACTCCTTCGCTATCCCACGCCAGTCCGTCATTAATTCAAAACAGAACGGTTAAAAATTTAATGTATTTCGGTGACATTGTTTTTACTCATCAATCTCCTCTGAAATAGATTAGACTATTGTAAAAGAACTAGAACTTATTTTATACCGCTGACCAAAAAGCAACTGACAGCCGGGAACCGCTATTCTGCTCCAATTTAATTTAGTTAAAAGACGGTAGATAGCGCTGGCGGCGTAATTCTCGTTACTTTTCGAATAAAAGTGGAGCGATAATGAGGCGAAAGATTATCCAGGCAATGTTAAAAATGGGAAATTATCTTCGATTCGTGTAAAGTTTACCTGGCAAGGTTATTTTTTTTTGCAACGAATATTTTACCTGGAATCGATGTAAACTTTATCTTTCGTTTTTTCTGTGAATGTTTCATTTTTTATCTCGTATCCGAGACCTAGTCACAAGTTCGTGACTTTTTCACGGATAAATTTTTTCCGTGTTTATCACCTGCCAGTTTTTTTGGCATATCAAAAACTTGAAGATTTAATATTATTAACTTTGTATTATGGACTTTATATAATTGACAATACAAATTTCCCTACATTTTTAAACACGCTAGAAATAAAAATATAAATATAGTAGAAAACGCTGCCAGTCCTAAGCCTAAAAAACGTGTGAAGGGAAAATAAGAGAAATAATAGGTGAAGGAGAATTAGCGAAGTATAGAATGGATAGGGAAAAAAGAAACGGGGGGATCGGACGCAACTCGACCCCTCGACAGTGATGTTTGACTAAGCGATATTTCCACAACTAAAAAAAAATACCTTCATGAATAATATTTTCATTATAATATGAATACATATGATGCACGTATGTTCCTAGACTACGATTCCACTGCTAACTCAATCTTCTACCAAATTGGCATATAAAACATTGATGTAGAGTACGCTTGAAATTCTAACTTGAACAAAAGTTATATTTTTTCAAATTCTTAATAACAGTTCATTCCAAAAGCTGTACGTAAAAACAGACCCTGATTCTTGTACCCATATGGACATTTTTTAAATTCTCAAAATAATTTTTTTCACCTCATTGCGATACCGCAGAAATATTTTTTATTTTAGAAAGTCATTACAGTTTTTTATTTGTGATAGCAAGTAGCAACTTTTTCGTACTAGCCATTTTCGATTTTAAAACAATTATATTTTCGGCCAACCCTATCCCACAATAAGTGTTTTCGATCATTATTTATTGTGCTGAAAAATATCACTAAAATAATATTGCATCGAAAAATCGGCGACCTTTGACTTTGGAAGGCAGTAGCTCCGTAGGGAAGAGTCTCAGCAGATTCTAATATGGATTACGCGATCTGTAAGGTTTTTTTGAATAAAATAATGTTTTATTAATTGTTCTGAATAATTTTTGTCAGTGATGTTCAATGAAATGCGAAGAGAAATGTTATAATTTGACCCACTGCTCAGAAACCTGTGTAGGACAAGAGTGCCCACAGGAATTCAGAAAACTGTAAACTCGTATAGATGCTCATTCTTCAATTAACCTGAAAAGTTAAGAGTAGTGATCTTTGAGCCCTGTGTATTCGTGTAACTACTCGTGTACTTACAAGGTACACACATAATCATTTCTTGAATATTATTCACAATTCAAGAGTAAAAAAATGTTTGCCACAAATTATTGTAGTTGAGTCTCATGCGGTCAGATTGTGAATACAGCAGCGTAAAATAGTTTATCTGACTTGTTTTTCTCAAATAGTAGTTGAAAGTAGGTAGTCAAATAATCTGTCATTGCTTCCTGTAGAAAAATCATTGTGTTACAAAAAAAGAAAAGCATACAAAAATATAACTTTCCTGAAACACTTCAATACAATTAAGTCATAGATATTCATTGCTTATAACGCATTTTATGCAATAATTTTGTAGATATTCCTTTTGAATCATTGTGCACGCCGAACAAATGTGGGCACTTTTCTTCTAATTTCACGTGATCCCAGAGCTAAGAATATGGTGGAAAAAATTCTGGTATGTTCTAAAATATTTTCGGAATACAGTATAGATTTTTAAATTTGAAAATATTTAAAAATTTCGTTTTTGCAAGTATTTTTGTTCATGGTCTTTATCTAGGAATTGATTTAAGCCCTCACGCTGTTTAATGGCTTAAAAAGCAGGGTATTGTACACTACCGTGGTTTAAAAATGCATGGAATTTTTGTTGTTAATTTTCAAGCATATCACCCAGGTTCGAATCCATAAAAAAATAAATGGATTTTTTTGTTAAAAAAAGAAGATATTTAGAGGTTCCTCAAGCCCCATGAAGTTTAACACGTATATCCCATAAGAAAAAAAAGACTTTTTTGTAAATTTCATTCCGAATCGTCAATATTAGGTGAATCGGGTTAAAACTGAACATTTGTCTTCACAATTAGCCATAGAATACGAATCAAAACTTATTTTTTTAATATCAACCTCATAAGTCTGTTGTATAAGGTCCCCAAAAAACCCATAAGTTACAAATTTGGTTTTGCGAGTTTTTGACGCTAATTATGATTTTTTTTTGTTTTTTTCAACAAATCGTTTCTAATGCATAAAGTATTACTTCTTACTGATAATTATAGCAATTTTATTTCGAAATAGAGGTTTTCAACTTATTTTTACTGTTTCACTTAGTAAGGTAATACTTAATGCAATTGAACAAACATTATTTTTTAAACAATCTATTATTGTTTATAACTATCTTCTTTTAGATAATTGCTAGAAAATTCCGCTTTTTTCTGAAATTTTTAACTTTGCTTTGGCTTTTTAGTTACGAATAAATAAACATCAGAGAGAATTTTTTCTTAAACAATCTTTTTTTTGTTAATATATTTTTCGTGAAATAAAACAGATATTTGTAAAATTGATATATGACTGTCATTCCCTTCTTACTAGAAGCGAAAGTTGGAAACAATATTTACTCTAGTAAATAGTTTCTATTTTCTCTCCTCTCCCTCTCTCTCTCTCTCTCTCTTTCTACTGTAATATAACCTTCTTGTTTGAATTAATATTCGTAAAACATTGGCAAACGAGTAAAAATAATTCACTCTGACAAAAATACAATGCTATGTAAAAAATTACTCTTGTTGATGTTCATTTATTATTTCTTCATAATTACAAAGTCAAAGCAGAACTGGAGATTTCAGAAAAAAGCCCAACTGTCTAGCAGTACTCTAAGAGAACATAGTTATAAACAATCATTAATTTTTAAATAATTGTGTTTGTTTACTTGCATTAGTTATTACGTCAGTAGTGAAAAGTGGACAAAAAGTTTAAAATTTAAGAAATAACGGTAGCTATCTTGCATTAGTATAGGAGAAGATAGTTATAAACAACAATTATTAGTTTGAACAATTATGTTTGTTAAATTTCATTAATTATTACCTGGTAAAAAAGGCCCCGGTGGAATTTTCAAAGTTTTTGATATTTTTTAGTTACTGCGCTACGACGATTAAAATTTCAGTGATAAGCGCTAAGCGTTCTGGCGATGTGCTAAGCGTTTAGGCAACGCGCAAAGCGTTCATATAATTCTGAATGAAGGCCTGATATTGATCTTCAAACGCGAAATTCGATTTCTATTATCAAGAGGCGTTCGGTTGTCTGAATCGGTGATAAAAATAGCTAATTAATAAACGCATGACAAACGCTACTATCGGTTGAAAGATTGCATCCTAAGTTCGTCGCCAAGCGCTTAAGCAGAATGGCTAGACAAAAGAATAGATACCCAGCGTTGCAATCTGACACTGATCAACTAGTTCATGTCAAGCACTCTAAAGCACCTTTTACAGAGTTCTTCTTTTGTGCCAACGCTTCCATCCTACCTTCAACTCTGAGCGTTTAATAAAAGCACTCAAGAGTACAAAATATACTCCCAGCATTGTTGCTTGACTTTGATTCGCTAGTTTTATTCAAGCAACCTAAAACACCTTATAAGAAATGCTTATCTCATTTTAGCGGTCCCACTTTAACTTCAACGCTAAGCGTTTAAGAAAGCATTCCGACACCAAAATCAACTCATCAAGCTCTCCAGCAACCACCCCAGGTTGTATTTATTTATGATCATGAAAACAGCACCGCAGGGGGTTGATTTTGTGATCTACGTACATACTTACCTTTTACGCTTAGCGTTGAAGTTAAAGTCGGAGCATTGGAACGAGATAAGCATTCCTTATAAAGTGTTTTAGACTGCTTGACTTAAACTGGTGAATGAAAGCCAAACAGCAACGCTAGGAGTTTATTATGTTTTCTGAGTGCTTTTTTTAAACGCTTAGCGTTGACGGTAGGATGAAAGCGTTGGCATGAAAGAAGAATTCTGTAAAAGGTACTTTAAAGTGCTTGACATAAACTGGTTAATCAGTGCCCAATTTGGGTATCGATTCTTTTGTCTGGCCATTCAACTTAAGCGCTTTGCGACGAACTTGGGATGCAATCTTTCAATCTCAAGTAGCATTTGTCATGCATTTGGGAATTAGCTATTTGTATCACCAATTCAGACAACCAAACGCCTCTTGATAATGAAAATCTAATTTCGCGTTTGAAGCTGGATAACATGCAATTATATGATCGCTTTGTGCGTTGCCTAAGCGCTTAGCGCATCGCCCGAACACTTAGCGCTTATCACTTCCAACGCGATTACATCGCATTGTTCGGCCGTGCAATTGTTTTTCTACATAAACTTGCACGAGAGCTATGCAAAGGGTGGAAAAAAGTCTGTGATATATTCCACTCCACAGGTAAAAAGTTTTTGCCATAAGGATTTTTTGATCAGGAGAGCATAAACTAAAAAATATAAAAAAACTTTGAAAATTCTACCGGGAACTTTTTTACCATGTATTTTGTGCGGGCCCTTGTTTAAAAAAATCATATAGACCTCTAATTATCAGTAGAAAGTAGTATTTTATGGGGGTTATATTTAAAAAATAAGTTTTGAATCGTATTCTATGTTTAATTATGAAGAGTAATGTTGAATTTCAACTCAATTCACCTAATATTGACGATTCCGAATAAAATTTACAAAAACGTATTTTTTCTTATGGGATATATGTGTTAAACTAGATGGGACTTGAAGAATCTTTAAATATCTTCTTTGTCAAAAGAAAAAAAATCCATTTATTTGTTTGTGGATTCGAACAAAGGAGAAGAGCCCATAGGGCCACTTCTCGGCCCCCTTCAAATTTGGCCGAAAATGGATAAAATCACATCCTTAGACCCTTAGAGGTAATTTTCAGTCGATTCCAATCTATAATGCCACTTTTTCTTATTTATTTTTTGTTCATCAGAAGAGTTCTCCAAAAAGTTCCGCAGGTTCTTTTGAAATATTTTTTTTTAACTTCAACCCATAAACCTTTTTAACCCATTTTTATTTTATTACATGTCCCTGGACTAAAGCTTTCTGCTGAATATGGTTACTTTAATTAATAAACAGTCGTGCACAATTGCCCAAGGATGGTCCCGAAGAAATAACTCCCAAGCGGAGGCGTAAAAACCGTGCCGAAAGCTGAATGACACCTATGTGAGGTGTCTGAAACGCTGACTCTGAGATACCGGGCGACCTCTCAGAGTATGCAGCCTTATCCTTGCATGCGGGACTCTACAAGGATGGACGAACTCCTTTCCCTATCTGCTCGTGATAAGGACAATGATAATACCAAACATAGTTGTAGTAAGTGCGGTTCAAAACAATCGAACCCGCAGGGCTCCCGAAAAGGGGCCCGACATCAATGCCGACAACCCTAGGGTTGGGGAAGCCAAACAAGACAGAGTCAATGCGATGGACCGGCAAAATCTCAATACTTTGGTTGGACGGATCGACACAACGACGACCTGCTGGAGTACTAGGATACCACTGTGGCCCCTAAACGAGAAGGTTACATGGCGCGACTGAATGCTCTGTGGTGCGAGAAACACAAAGTTCTCGTACTTTTCGCACCTACGTCTGCGAAACCGTGTCGAGGACTTTCGCAAAAAGGGTTGTGTAAGCGGAGCGCCTATTCTACCGCAGCCAGAACAAGCTGGCAACAGAGAAAGAAAGGCAACACTGAGACCCACCGCGGGCAGGCATCCAATAGAGGAAGAACGATGCTGGACAAGACAGTATGCGTTCCGCATTCAGGTATGATGGACTACATAACATTTGGCAGGAATTTCCATGCCAAGGTCCGACAGTTCGCGCGCGAACTGCGAATCCTTTATCACACACTCAACAAGTCAAAGCTGGTGAACATCATGCAGCATATTGTTGACTTGACAGAATAAGAGTCCTATCTGGCGCTCGGAGAAGTCTAGAGCGGAGAGAGAGGTGGAGCAGAGATTTTCTCTGCTCCATCTTGTCTCTTCCAAGACCTACCAGTTACTGTCGACCACCTTCCCAAACTAAAGGAGGTCGAGGTATTTCAGAAAGAAGTCTACGAAGTCCAGCATCCACTGAAAGAAGAAACAAAGAACATAAGTAGCCCCGGGACCAAGTGGTATCAAGACCTTCCGGTGGAAGAAGTTTTCTTCAACCCACCAGCATCTGGCCCGCATTTTCACCTCATATCTGAAGTCGGAAGAGGCTATTCCAGAGTGGTTGGCAGAAGGACGCACAGTGCTCCTCCCAAAAATGGCCAACTTATCTGTCCCTAAGAATTAGAGGCCAATAGCTTGTCTGAATACCCTGTATAAGATCTGCACAGCGATTCTAAATGATAGGATTTTTCGGACAATCGGACCTGTATGGTGAAAGAGTGGATGTGTACAAAGACGCAGCATCATACCAGCGCTACCTATCGATGGTCTGGATTGACTACCGGAAAGCTTTCGATTCAACCTCCCATAAACTTATCATCTGTGTGTTTGAAAGCTTAAAGGTTTATCCACACATCGTCAGGTTAATAGAGAGATTCATGCCGTTTTGGAAAGCCAGATTTACTATCTCATCTGAAAAACATCGCGTGACAACTAACAATGTCACCTTTCAGAGTGGTGTCTTTCAGGCCGACTCCATCAGCCCTATACTCTTTTGCCTCACATTAATGACACTATCTCTCGAACTTCGCCATTCCGAAGGGTACTTCTGCGGCAAAACTACACTCCGGAGATCGGAATGGAATTTAGGTTAGAAAAATGCTGTAAGGTTTATTTAAAGCGAAGACAACTTAATGACATCCCCGAAGACTCTTGAGCTCGTCGACAGAAGCGCTATATGACACATTGGCGCTGGAGAGACTTATGCATACCTGGGTGTGACATAAAGCCGCTTTTAGGACGTAACATCTATTAAGAATGCACTCCGATGCAGATACAATAGACTTATCCGACAGATTTGGTCCTCCGAATTGTCGGCGTGGAACAAAGTATTTGTAACGGATATGCTTGCCGTCCCGGTAGTACTCTATTCATTTGGAGTGGTTCCATGGACGAAGGACGAGCTCAGATCCCTCGATTTCCCCTTTTGACATATCGTAAATGTTAGAACAGATCAACTACTAAACCGAGGTTTTTTTCAACAGTTCCAAAAGTTACTTTTGCGTCGACGCATAATTCCCATTGCATTTTAGAGAAAAATGTCCAAGGGGAAAAAGAATAAGGAAAAAATTATGAGAAAATTTAGTTAAAAGAATAATCCCCTATGATAAATTTAAATTCAAAATTTAAAGCTTTTTCGGGTTTCAATCGTGTGCAAAAACTACGAGATTGCCGACGTTTCGTGAACATTGCAGTTCACTTCTTCAGGGCTGACCTGAAACTGAAGTTTCAGGTTATTTTGTTCTTATATATATTCTCTAACGAAGCCTGTGATTGGCCAGAGCGCCCCATGATGGGGACTGCTCGAACTTGATTGGCCAATCAAGTCCTTTTTAAAAAACCCGGGAGGACGGAAGGCCAAATCGGATTGGTATTATATCCATTGTCCCTATTGATGTTATTAGGGTGTTTTAAGATTTCGATTGCTTCTCTATGTTTTCTTGGAAAAATATTTTGTGTTTTTGCGATGACTGTTGTTTTGTCAAACAAAATGCTATGTCCTGTTTCAATATGATGCTCAGCTAGTGCTGATTGCGTGAAATGTTTTAGCCTGACTTTACTCTCATGTTCCTTTACACGTTGGCTCACCGCCCTCCCGGTTTCTCCAATGTAGACTTTGCCACAAGAACAAGGGATTTTATATACTCCCGGATCACTGAGAGGTGCCTTTTTATCTTTAGGATTGTTTAGAAGTTGTCCTATTTTCGCAGGTGGTTTAAATATGGTTTGGATGTTGTGTTTGTTG
>CAKNWT010314085.1:555-16675 GCA_932066315.1 Andricus coriarius | reverse complement strand
AAATAATAAGTCGAAAATTCCCTTAAAGTTTTTCAGTCCTATATGTATTTCGGGTCTTAAAGAGGTTTGAAATTGTATGTAGGTGAGCCGATTTTGTGACAGTGTGCGTGCATGGAGTCAGCACCACTTCCCCTTAAGTTCACGATGTTCGAGGTGTACAAAAAAGCGAAATCTAAGCTCGCTCGACAAGTTCAAACTTTTACGAATTGATTAATGAAATTTAAAAAAAAAATCGAATGAATTGCACTTTCAGTAATTTGTATTCAACTGTGCACGTGCCTAGATGGCATTTGTACAACTGTACACATGTTCAGTTGTGCGAAAAGTCTTTCTTCGGAAAATCGAAACATTTTTGCTCTCGAAGATGATGTTCGGACATCCCCAGAAAAACGCCCTAACGGAGATATGTGTCTGAATGTACCTCCAGATGTATTAGGGATATTTTTACATCACATACTTCACGGTGTGCTTGAAAGGGGTTTTGAATTTTTTCTGGCATTTTAGATCTTCCTGTCGGATATGTTGCACTCCTGCATCAGTGCGGCCGATCTAAGTTATCCTAGAAAAAGGCTAGGCTTTCTTGCCATATTTGACACAATCATCAAATTGATTAGGGGCTTCCATAAACCACGAGGCCCAATTTTAGCCACTTTTTGACCCCTCGTCCCCCCATGTAGTCCACCGTGGCATTCTCGTACACCCCCCCCCCCTAGGGTGCTACGTGGTTTATGCATTTTTTGAAAATTCGCTTTTTTGGGTAAAGAATTAATCATTCTGGTGTAAAAATAAACTATTTGGGTTAAAATTTATTTATTTTGTGTGGTAATACTTTTGGACTCATTATTGTTTTCAGTAAACGGTTTTCTGGCCATGCCACGACTAGCTTGAACCACTTATGACTGAAAAGTGCTCGTCTAGCTCAGTTTCTTTCTGAATAGGTTTCGGGGATGCCTCCCGAGTCTTTTAAGGCCTGAATGTGAAAAATTGTTGGGCCTTTTTTTAAGAAATCATAATTTTTAATTTTTGTTGTGGGGTTTTCAAGTATATTTTTGTTAAAATCATTGCAAATTAAATGTTGATTGGTATAAACCAGTTAGTTTGGCATCCATATAAGACTCTAATAGTTAAAAAATCAAGTAACATTCAGAAGGCTTCAAAATCTTGTGAAACAGATGAAAAAAGACAGTTTTTAAAAATAATGTTTTCTTCTCACTGCACCGCACGCGTAAACAGTCTGAACAACAATTCAAGTGCACAAAATTTCCTATAAAAAAAAAATGTATGTTTTCTCTTGAATAGTTTAGGAGATACGACATCCAGAAGTGATTTTTTAATGAAAAATTGGCCTGAAAAAAAGTTAACTTTAGTTTCCGTGAAATATCTCATGTCTTGTACATTTTGGATCAAAGTTACACTTATATTAGTAAATGTATTAGTTAAAGTATCAATTTATTGCGTCCTGGAAATCACCCTTTTTATTGAGTTTTATTTAACATTAAGTTTTTCGGGAATAACTTAGGTCTGTTGAATTCCACGTAAAAAAATATGCCTATATAAATAAACGCACATACATTTTTCAGAAAAATACCAAATATTGATTGTCCTATCTTTAATATTTCATAAAATGTTGGTAAGAAAAGCATGCTCTTCGATAAAAATGTATAAATTTTGCTAAAAGGTAAACCTGTTGTTTTCTTTTACTTATTATTAACTGTATTTAAAAGTTTCCTAAGTTATAGTTGGTTCTTTCATAATTTTGGCTAAATAGACTATTTAAGGATTAACTTACTCAGAAAGCTTTTACGCATACAATTCAGAATTAGTAAAAAAAAAATAGATTTTTTTTTCGCAAAATTTTACGAAACATTAAAGATAGGACATTCAATATTTGGTAGTTTGCTCAAAAATTTATGTGTTTTTATTCATATGGGCATATATTTTCACGTGAAATTGGACAGACCTAAGTTATTTCCGAAAAACTTAATGTATAATAAAACTTAATAAAAAGGCTGCTTTTCAGAATGCAATAACTTGATACCTATCAGAGATAGAGCATTTTATTCATTTTCAGATCTCCGGCAAATTTTGTCTGCTTTAACAAATATACGTATAACTTTCATCCAAAATGTACAAGACATGAGATATTTCACGGAGACTAAAGTTAAATTTTGTTTGGTTCAATTTTTCTATTAAAAATCACGTTTGGAAGTCATGTCTCCTAAACTATTCAAGAGAAAACATTAAATGTTGTTTTAATTTCAGAGGGAATTTTGTGCACTTAAATTGTTGTTCAGACTCTTTACGGGTGCGATGCAGTGAAAAGGAAAAATGATAAAAAAACTGCCTTTTTCACCTGTTTCAAAAGATTTAAAAGTCTTTTGAATGTTACTTGATGTTTAACTATTAGAGGCTTATTTTGGATGCCAAAGTAAATGGTTTGTACCAATTAACATTTAATTTGCAACGATTTTCACGAAAATATACTTAATAATCCTACAAAAAAATAAAAAAATATGATTTCTTAGAAAGGGGCCCAACAATTGTTATCATTAAGGCCTTAAAATACTCCGGTGGCATCTCCAAAACATATTCAGAAAGAAACTGGGATAGGTGAGCTTATTTAGTCATAAGTGGTTCAAACTAGCCGTGATGCGTTTCTTTTAAATTTTTTAACACCAAAGTGTAAAACCACGTAGCTCGGACTCGGACCCCCCCCTCCTCCTCCTCACATGTACACCAAAGTGGCCTTTCGTCAATCCCCCACACCACCAAAAAAGCCACGTGGCTTATGGAAGGCCCCTTAACCCCAATGATTTTTTAAAAAACTAAATGAGTCAGGGGATGATGTTTCAACGCCCCTCTCCCCACCCCAGACCACCCCTGCAGTAAGTTAGATTCAAATTTTCATAGAGGAATACTGGAATTTCTTACCATATTTTACACAATTATCAAATTGAAACTAAGTTCATAAAAAATCATAAGTACTTCGACTATTATGGAAATTTTTAGATTTCCGTAAGTATGGGATGTAAAAAAATGAAAAACGCGTCGGGCCCAAAAACTTTTTGGACTTTTCGACTTATTTCTTTTTGTTCTACCCGCCGCTACAAGGATAAGGATAACTCGCGGATCACCCTGTATATAGCTGATCATAATCATCGAATGAATTTGAACGAACGACTAAAATTGTAAAATAATTTTCAGTTTACAATTCGCCATTCCCCATTTATTTGTATCGGCTTATTATTTACCAGCACTACTTGAAAGTAATCCCAGAAACTAAATTTTCAATTAGGAACCGTCCATGAACTATGCTATCAATTTTGGGCTATTTTTCATAAAAATAGGTAAATAAATTGTTTTGAATAAAATAATTTACCTAAAATATTGAATTTTATATTACACACATTAATTTTCTAAGACTTAAAGTCGAAATGTATTGAATTTTCAACGAAAAATTATTATGTTTGTTAATAATGTAGTTTAATAATACCCAATTTTCAGTTCAAAAAGACCAATTTTCAACAAAACAATCAAATGGAGAACATTAATTTTCTACCAAAAAACATATTTTTAACAAAATATATCAATTTAAAAAAAGTAGGTCATTTTTCAACCAAAAAGATCAGTTTTCAAACAGAAATAGAATAGTTAAAGTTTAAGTTTAAAAGATTGCCTTTTAGTAAAAGATATTAATTTTCGTCGGGTTGCATTCAACAAAAAATGCTAATTTTTAACAAAACTGTTTAATTATCAACCAAATAGATAAAGTTTCAACAGGTGAATCTAAACGAAAGTGGAACTAAGTTCCACTTTCAAAAAAGTACTTTAAGTTGCAAGGAAAAAAGATAAATTTTAAAACAAATATTCGAAGTTTTAATAAAAAGATGATTTTTTCACTGATCAGATTAATATTCTACCAAAAAAGACAAATTTTCAACCCAGGAGTTTAATTTTTAATCTATAAAGGCGATTGTTTTAGAAAGGAGTTGACTTTTTAACCGAATAAGATAAAGTTTCAACAAGAAAGTTCATTTTGAATCAAATTTGATGAATTTTGCAGGAAATAGTAAAATCTTCAACTAAAAAAGATCGTCAATCAGAAATAGAATTGTCAAATTTTTAGATGAAAAAATTAATTTCTAACAAAGAAAAATGCATTTCTACAAAAAAGTTAAATTTTTACGCAAAGAGGTGAATCTAAAACAAACGAATTTTTAACAACGTCGTTCAACTTTTAACAAATTAGTTGAATTTTCAAGCAAAAAAGAAGCACTTTAAAACAAATATTTAAATTTTAAGCAAAAATATGATTTTTCCACAAAGGAGATATATTTTACCAAAAATACGAACTTTCAAGAAAATACATGAATTTTCGACCAAATTGTTGAATTTATAAGCAAAAAGTGGAATTACCTTCAAGAAAGTTTAATTTTAAACCCGAAGGTATGATTCTGCAATAAAAAGGTTAATTTTTTATCAAATAGTTTTTTAGTTTCCTACCAAACAATTGATTTTTCAACGAAAAACATATATTTTTAAACAATAAAAAGTATTACCTTATATATGTACAAGAAATAAAATTGCGAAATTAGAAAACGATTAAAGATTTTGCACTATAGTTAGCTGTTGATTTTTGTATTATTCTTCATGTTATTTTTTTTTATTTTGTTATTTGTACAGAAGAAGTATGATTATTCATGTACACTAACAATATTCAATAAATAAAAATTTGAAAAATCAATACACGTATTTGTACAACATATGATCCAGTTTAATTATGAACAGTTTCAATAATTTGTTGTAATACTGACAATATTGTAAATTTAAATTCGATAAACTTCTCTGGTTAAAAATTGTAAGTATTCTGAATCTCAACTTTCTCTTTCTTTTTTGAAGCAATAACAAATATAAATATAAACCTTTTCCAAACATTATAATAAAATCCAAATTCAAAATCATCAGTATCAGAAATTTAAAATAAGTGAAAGATGATAGGTGAAGTCTCAACATTTTGTTTAGCCAAATAAATTATTCAGCACTATACACCTAAAAGCTTTGTTTCGCGAATTAAAACTGGGGAACAGAAGTTTTAAGAACATTTTAACTTCATAAATATATTCAGCTTTCAATTATTTCACAGGTTCATAAAATTCAAAATTGTTGAAATATATTCATAAACTGATATGAGTACAATTCTGAATAATTATACGTGCCTTTACTTTTTCGAACCCTTCTTACAAATTTTCAAAACAAAAAGCAAAACAAAATTGGTTTCATGTGAAAGTCTTTTTATGCTTTACTTTACATCAACAAAAGCACTTAATATATGATGGTATAATTGTCGTATTTTTTATATCTCAGGTAAATATTGCCGTAGCTATGAACATCGATACGGCCTTTGGAGAAATAACTGATAGCATAGATGCCTAATTAAAAATATGAATCTACATTTTATAACTTAGGAAAAAAGTCCTTTAAAAAGTAAATATTTTTTCAACTCCATAAAAATCATAATTGCTTTGGTTGTTTTTTATTAAATAAAAGTGCTTTATGAAGGCACAAAATGCATTTAAAAGAAATCTGTAATATTCTCAAAAAGAATTCTCTTTTCTGAATATGGGCTTCACACAGACGAGGTTCTTTATCTCATATCTTGTGAAGGCCAAAAGAAAAAAGTTAATTTTAACACGCAATTAGTAATTACGTCAGTAGGTACATATTTGTAATTCGTATTTATTATTAAAGTCCAATTTTCACATCGTTCTTATTCAAAAAATCCTAATTGGGAATTTTTATTATTTCAGCTTTCAGGTTTTGAAAACATGTAGCCTATAATTTGCATGCGAACATTATTCTTTGATTTTGCGAAAAGTACATTTCTGGTATAGTTACGAGTCATGACAATATTTCGATAGATATATCGCTCCTGACATGATGAACTAATTACTTTTATAATTCATTTCTTATAACACTTTTATCTCTAAAATCGATCACGAAAAAATAAAAAATATAAATAGAGCTTAGCTAGAATAATGAGCAGATTCGAATGTTACCGGTGTCAAAAACGCAATTAAAATTATGAGTTACATGAATACAAAGAAATGGATCTATGTTGTAAATTCCATCCTTTCTTGAACAATTTTTTAAATAATAATTTGCCATGACTTTTACATTAAAAAATTATTCACTTAGATTAGGTCGTATTTAAGGGTATTCAGGTATACTCAGGTGACTTATACAAATATTAGTTAGACTTATTTATAACGCCCGCTTTCAATTATTGAATTTTTGAAAAAATTGTGATTTTTAGGGTAATTAGAAAGGGAGATGGGCTGTGATGAAATTATTAACAATTGCTGATGTGTTGAATAGAAAGAGTAGTCACTTTCACTCTCTTTGCTGTTGCTTGCTTGCTAAGAATTAATTAAATTAGAATACTAACATATTCAAAGAATAAGAAATAAGTGGTACGATATGCTTTCAAATCGTTTGTTTTATTTGTTTGCATGCTCTTATCGTTGAGCAGAAAGGCTCATAGCTAATTCCAGGGATTAGAGAAATAAATTCTGTTTTATTAGTATTATTATATATGGAATAAATTCTTTATTTCCAGCTGATATTTATACAAGACTTAACCATTTCTTTTTCTGAGGACTTGGTTCAAAGTCTTCAGAAGTGGGAACTTATATCCGCATTCATCATAGACATCACCTTTATCTATATTACACACCACGGATCCACCAAGTTTCATTTCCTCAGCATATTTAGCCTTCGTCTCGATGGATCTCAAAAATAAATATTGAAATTAAATATTCTCATCATTATAGAAATACAAACATTAACCAGATCTTATTATATGATTCATTCAACATCATCATAGGCAATAATTTGATTTCCACAGTAGATATATGGCACTTGCTGTTTTTCGTCGTAGAGATGCTTCCATTTTTTTTCAAATTACAAAATTCAAAATATCGTGTTGCACCATAATATTTTCCTTCCTTAGTAAATGGTGCGCTTCTACCAATTTGTTTTAGGTTAGCCAAGGTATAGGATATTCCGTAAGAAGCAGTTTCTAGCATTAACTTCTTTGGTGGGGCATCATCACATGATTTTAAATTCAATATTTTGCAACTTTCGAAATTGAGAAATAATTTTTATTTTATTTTGTAAACTTTTAAATGCCCAACCCTAAAGAAATTTTAGCTTTGATTGTGTTAAGAGCATTCAACATGACAAAATTCGTCATTTCTGTTATTTGTAATTATACAGTTTCAGATAGGAGTACTCTAAATCAAACTAAAAGTTATAAAATTATAAAAATTTTCCACCAATGAAAGTACTTGCCATGTTTTGTTTGCGTTCTTCTGCATTTTCCTTCGATGAGGGATACATGGGAGAAGAACGACCCACCCCAGTTTTCTTCTCCGCATCAGAAATCCGTGAAAATCAATGGTCCTTAAATTTATGAAGTTTACGTACGAGGATATTCCTTTAATATTGTATAATATCTAAACAACTGCTTCAGTAGGTTCAACTGTTGCAGATGAAATGAAGCCTTCTTTATCGAATTTTTCTCTTAGTGCCTTCAAGAGTAAAACTGAATTTCCCTTATCAGCAGGAAGTCCACTACGTTGAGGAGAATGTGTCAAGACGAGTATTGAGTAACGTATAGGTATCTAGGTTTATGCGCACCGGTACATTTTTGGACGCGAATCTCACTAAAAGTACTACAAGAATTTTAAATTGTGAATTTTTTTATGTCTTGTGGTCCACATAAAAATTAAATAAAAAATGAGCCAAAAACATCTTTCCAACTCAAAATTTATTAATGAAAAACTCCTTTCTCCATCCTTTACATAAGTTTCGGTACAATTGCGTACCTTTTTCAAAAGGTTTTCAAAACCTAAGTACAGTAATACTTCAAATTAGCAATATTAAACAGAAAAAATTAAAAATAAAAAGAATAATCAATATAAAGTTGTACCTGAGATAAGATTAATTTCGAAGACTCAGACAAACATCGAAAAGGAAACATAGAAACTGATGTCACTTTTGAAAGAATTCAAGTAAAAA
The DNA here is from genome assembly GCA_932066315.1 of Andricus coriarius. NCBI lineage: Eukaryota > Metazoa > Arthropoda > Insecta > Hymenoptera > Cynipidae > Andricus > Andricus coriarius. Next base: position 8,596 of record CAKNWT010314085.1, on the reverse strand, counting down.
ATCTGAGTCAAAAATTTAGAATACATAACAACTGTTTATAGAAGTCGCAAAAAATTGAAGAGACTTCACTCACTTTAAAAACTACATCTTAAAAATATAGAAAAAAGATCTTTATAATGGTTAGGAAGGATAAAACAAAAATTGACAATATGGAGATACAATAAGACAGTATACGTAATGAGCGTTTACAAAGATGAGTTTTCATTGAAACCACTGATGGGGAAAAGCGCGAAACTGAATTTAAATTTAAATGTGATAAAAAAATGGTTTACCTACAAAATAAAGAATGTGACATTATTTTAAAATACTTCGATAAATTTGATTAGTGTTTAGAATTTCAGTATGTAATTTAACAGAAATATTGCGAAATTTGTTCATAAAAATGGACTGAATGATACGTTGTTGATAATTGTTTTTTTCAGCAGCTAATATTTTAATATTTTAAAAACAAAAATCAAAATAATGACTAAATTTCCATGATTGTTGTGAAAAACGTGTTTTAAAAATGTCCAACTTCACAATCTCTTTTGTGTTCAGCAATTCTAGTTTTTAATCTCCGGCCAGTTTCACCTATATATACTTTGCTGCAACATTTACATTTGATCAGATAAATAATGCCAGATAAAAATTTATCAAATTTATCAAAGTATTTTAAAATAATGTCACATTTTTTATTTTTTGGTTTGAACATTTTTTTTATCAAATTTAAATTTAAATTCAGTTTCGCGCGTTTCCTCATCAGTGGTTTCAATGAAAACTCATATTTGTAAACGCTCATTACGTATACTGTCTTATTGTATCTCCATAGTTTCAATTTTTGCTTCGTCCTTCCTACCCATTATAAAGATCTTTTTTCTATATTGTTAAGATGTAGTTTTTAAAGTAAGTGAAGTCTCTTTAATTTGTTGAGGTTTCTATAAACAATTTTAATATATTCTAAATTTTTGACTCAGATTTTTGACTTGAATTCTTTCAAATGTGACATCAGTTTCTATGTTTCCTTTTTGATGTTTGTTTTACTTTTCGAAATTAATCTTATCTTAGGTACAAATTTATATTGATTAATCTTTTTATTTTTAATTTTTTCTGTTTAATATTGTTAACTTGAAGTATTACTGTATTTAGGTTTTAAAAACCGTTTGAAAAAGGTACGCAAATGTACCGAAACGTACGTAAAGAATGGAGAAAGGAGTTTTTAATTCATACATTTTGAGTTAGAAAGATGTTTTTGGCTCATTTTTTATTTAATTTTTATGTGGATCGTAACACATAAAAAATTCACAATTCAAAATTCTTAAACGACTATCAAATCATTACAAAAAACTACTATATATACAAAGTGGGCCCTTACCTTATATTTTTCACAGATATTCATTTTTTATGGCTTCAGAGACAAGATTTGGTCAATTTCAAGATTCTAAAATTCTGTTTTCAATTCTGGATTTGTAATGTACAACTTACTCAATGTTATTTTTTGTGTTCCCATGTGCATGGGTCGTATCTCCCACACAAAATAAGGTTTTCAAGTGTGAATTCTTTTTCGAAGATCGTTGCATTTTCTGAATCCTTTGGATTCTATATCTGTATATGGGATCGAAAATGTTAACTATTTCTAACGCAGGTCCCAGATGATCATTTTCCAAGTTTATTGTTTAGTAACAACTAATAATTTATGGAAAATCATGATTGAAGATTTAGCATAGACAATAAAAATATAAATTTTCATTTCTAAGGTTCACAATTTTCGGTTAGCTAGCGTAAATAATAATAATACAATCTTATTTTTCAGATTTAATTAAATCATAACATAAGATATCACTTACTCTCAAATTTGTATCAGGTGTTGACAATTTACTACCTAAAACAAAAGCTATGCATAATCTAAGAAATAGTATTAACTTAAACATCTGCTAAAAATTAAATCGCAATATTAGAAAACCAATGTTGTTTTTCCACTATAATCAACCAAAAATATAAAGAAAAACTTTTTTCAAACCCTAAGTCAAACCTCAAATTTAGAATGATCAGTATATAAAATGTAAAGTAATCATGTGATGATTAGTAGCCTCAAGATTTGCATTTTGCAGGTTTTTAAAATTTAAATATCTTGAAAATTATCCATAAAATGATCTTAATGAATCTGTGACTAATTAGTCGACGTTCCTTTAATTGTCGGAAACGTTCTTGAAGATTTTTGAACGAATACAATAACTTGATTTTACATAAAAGCCTTTTTATAGATTCATTAACATGTACTCTTCACCAGATTTTTGATCGCTTAGGGTAATATTGCCGCAGTTAGAAACCCAGACAGAAAAATTATACATATTGTTCAATATTACATATAATTTTCATTTGTTTGGTACATGTTTTGTATAAAAAAATTAAAATTGTACCTAATTTTTTTTACCATGTATAAACTATACATAATTATCTTGTCTGAAAAATAGTACTAAACCCTAGACGTAAATAATGGTTTTTTCGTGGTTACATTAATTCTTTTCACGTTCAGGAAACAAACTGTGTGTATTTTGCGGATATATTTTTTATATCTTATTTGTTTTTAATAGAAGAAAGATGGATATGAGCGAAAGTTGAATTTGAAAAACCCTTTTCCAATTCTTCCTAGACGTTCCAAAACTCAGGATGCGTAGATAAGGTCTTCGGAGAAATATTTTATAGCATAAATGCTTTACTATAACTATGAATCTACTTGTTTTACAGTTTAGGACAGAAAAAATAATCATTTAAAATATGAATATCTTGACGATTTTATCAGAATCATTATTGCATTGCTTTATTGTAAGTAACAATATTGCCATGAAACAAAAATGAAGTCTGATTTTGATTGCTTTGTTATTGGGCAAGACCTAATTAAGAAATTTAAGAATCTTAAATTAGATTAAAATCGAATTCGAAATCCAATTTAACGTCCAACATTCAAGTCAATGTATAAATTTCTGAAAATAAACCAAGAATCCTACGATAATTCTTGGTTTATTTTCAGGAATTCATACATTGACCTAATTAAGAATTTATTACTATTTCACCTGCTTTCGAGTTTAAAAAAAACATATGTGGGCAGATATGTATAGGGACATACAGCAGGATGATTTCCTGGCAATTAAGGCCAAAAATTAACCCTCTATGTTTAAAAATGAGTCACCGGGGTATTTTTGAAGTCGGATCTTCGAAAAACTGTTTGTCGAGAAAAACGCATCTAATCTTGGCACGTGACATAAGCACACATGCTATATTTTTTCTTTCAACATGAAGTATGCCTACTTTTGGTTACTATCTTGATATGAGTAGAGTCCCAATTTACTCACTATATGTCCCAGTATCATCCCCCGTTCAAACCTAAAAATAATCATTTTTACCTCTAATTAGAAAAATGCGAATATCTCCTAAACTAAATACGGACGCCCATATACTGCGTTTAATTTGCAGGGAAACCTTATTCTTTGACTTTGCGGAAACTATATATATTTTTTTTCAGATTTAAATCTTCTTAAACCAAAATTATTGAATTTTTAAAAAGAGTAAAAGAAATTGTTTCAGAATCGTTTTTATACCAAAAAATCCTATCGGTGTATTCATTAGCAAATTCTCATGATACAGTTAATGAATTTTAAGAATAACGTTTCTAATATAAAATATTAGGTAATTATTTAAATTATTTTTTTAGGCATTTAAATAATTGTTCCTATGCTAATCGTGAAAAGTTATTTTGTTTCTGAAATTAATAATACAATTAACGAATTTTTAGAGTAATATTTTGTTTAACGATATTTGGCATTATTTAAACAATTTTTATTTCTGTAAACAATGTTTCCCCATGTAAATCTTCAAAAGTTACATTTTTCCGGAATCAATAATGTTGCTAGTTAATACTAAGCATGATATTCTGTGTGAAAAAACGTTTTTAATTATTCAAAAAATTTGTATTTGGTAAAACAATGTTTTTCCCCTATAAATCTTAAAAAGTCCCTATTTTATGGAATTAATGATGTCGTCAATAAATGTTAAGATTAATTTTCATTTAGTAATACAATTTTTTAATTATTTGAATAATATTATGTTTTTTATTTAATAATTCATTAATTTACGGCTTTTAGTACGAAAGTTAGAGATTTTTTAAAAATCTATTACACTATGTCGCTTACTGCTTAAGTTTTTCTTATTCCAGAACTTATACCCTAATTGTTTAAACACTAATAATTTTAACTATAATTCGTCCATCTTTCCTATGAAAAGGAGCAAGTGATATTAATGGTTTAAATTGTTACAAAATGTCTTTTACAAATAGTATTAAACTTAACATCCATTACTTGCAAAATTAATTTCAGAAAATAATAAATTTTCACGATTTACAGAATGATCACCAAGTATCATACAAAAAAAAATATATATATATACATATTTCTTTTATTATTATTTATATGTATTTAATATAAATATAATATAATATATCAATATTAATTCTTACAAAATTAAAAATTGATTTAAAAATGCTAGGAAAATTGTGACTTATTGAATGTAAATAATTAATTTAGGAAAAAATTGAAAAAAGTCGTCTTTAGCATCAATTTTACATAAAGCTGATATTTTGCATTTTTGGAGCATTTTCCAGGCACAATACGAGGGCGTGAAAGGCTTAAAAATTAAAAGTTATTGGGTTGAAATTATTCCGTGAACATTCCTTAACAGGTGACCAAACTTTAATTTAAAAAAGGTTAATAACAATCAATAACCGAAAATCAAGAGTGTAATTTACGATCACTTTAATAGATATATCCCATATTTTTTGAGACAGTGATTGTTACATCAAAATTGAAGCCACTTGAAGTATGAAGCATATAATAGTATTGAGGTGTATTCAGGTGACTTATTCAAATATTATTTATGCCATTTTTGACGTTCTGCTTCAATTCCTGATTTTTTCTTCAGTGAAAGAAATTGTTAATTTTCAAATTTTAAAATAGAAACACATTTCATATTTTCTGTATGATACACATTCCTCATACAAAATTTTGTGTTCAAATGAACCATACTCAAATACAGGGTGTTTTTTTTAACTTGAGACATCAAAATATCTCAAGAAATACGCATCCTATGAAAAAATATCCAAAATAAAAACTTTTTATCTTCCAGGGGGAAAAGCGACTTCAAACAAATTGACCCCACCCCACCCCCCAGGAGGAAGGGGGGGGCAACTTTGTAATTTCAAATGGGAACTAAGTTTTATTCGAAAAATGTTTTTCGATTCGCGAAAAAAAAACCACCCCCACAATGTCTCCTGGGGGGGGGGGGGGTGTACATTTTGTTTAAAGTCGCTTTTCTCCTCGAACATACAAACTTTTTATTACGGATATTTTTTTCATAGGATGCGTATGATTTTAAGATATTTCGATGTCTCAAGTTAAAAAAACACCCTGTATATATTGGACAATTTAAAATTCTCTCTACTTGTAAATAATCCTACAGGGAACCGCATTAAAAACGCATCACCCTGGAGGCCTCACTCTCCGCACATTGTTTTTTAAACAAGAATTTGTATAGTAATAATTTTTTCCCCAATTTACTCACTTTTAGTCTCTTTACTGACGCTTACACCTAATTCAAAGAACTAAATATTTAATAACATAAAATTGACAAAATACTAACTTGAGAACAAAAAATTTCAGTGGGATAATAAATAAGAATACAGAAAAATTTAAATTATTATAGATGAAATGAATTCTTTGTTTTCAAAGCTGGGATTCATACAAGAATTTATTATTTTGTTCTGAGAATTCGGTTCAAAGTCTTCAAAAGTGGGAACTTTTTTCCACACTCACCTTCGAAATGATCTTGATCTATAGACCAAGCCACGTCTCCACCAAGGTTCATTTTATTAACATATTCAGTCTTCTTCTTGGTGGATCTAAAAATAAATGGTGAGAATAAATCTTCAATTATTATTTCAACACAAACTTGCACAAAAACGTATCGGATGACTCACTCAACATCATCAAAGACAATCATTGTATTCCCGACTTAGACATATGGCACTTGTTGTTCCTTGTTGTGGTGATGTTTCCATCGTCGATATTCCGCAAATGAACAAGTATAGTAATATCCAAAGATATCAACATATTCATCATTACGAGAAAATAGTGCGTCTCTTTTAATTTATTTTGGGTTGGGAAAATGATAGGATAATCCATAAAAATGGGTTTCTAGTATTAACGGTGGAGCACCTTCCAAAATCCAGTATTTCACAACATAATCCTGAGAACAGTATTGATTTGAAAATATTTAACTTGTACCATTGAAAAGAAGCTCTCGAAATTGGAAAACTCTAAATATAATAGAAAATATATATATATAACTTAAAAAATTTTAATCGCTCCCTTTAAAATTATGAAATCAAAGAATTGCAAAGTGTGATGTGGTAAAGCAGTCAGCATTCAGCATTCAAACAAATTTTTTGTATTATTTGTAATTGAAAGGTCCCGGGACATAAGGGCGTCAGTGCAAAAACTCGAATTGCAGAGCGGAGACAATAAACTGTCAAACTTAAATGCATATAATTGTTTTGAACAAAAAAATATTGTCGAGCTATTACTTAGCTCTATCAAACCATGAAAGGAAGACCTTAAAAGAAACAACTACAAAACAATAGTTTATACTAAGAAAACGGATTTCTAAAATTCGGCACTATTGTACTAAAGCCCTTATGCCCCAGTACCCTTTCATTACACAATTTCAGACAAAGTTCTTTAATTCGAATAAAAGTTTTTTTAACTATGGAAATTTGAAGCATCAAAATAGAAGCGTTATGAAGTACAGTTAAAATTGAACTACTCCAAGCTGCAACAATGTATCTTTATGATTTAGTTTGGGAACGAATAATTAAATTTTTAAATTTTGATATCTTTTTCTTAATGGCACAATTGTCCGGCTTTCAATTTTTCTCTGTCAGTAAAGGTACTTACAATATTCTCCTTCGTTCCTCCTCGTTTTCTTTTGATGAAGGATGCATTGGAGAAGTATGGACAACTTTCTTCTCCGCAGGAGAGATTTCGTGAAGATCGAATGTCCTCAAATTTATGAAGTTTACATATGTGGATATTTCTTTAATATCATATAATGTTTTAGCAGTTTCTAGATTAGAATCAACTGCTGCAGATCAAATTAGACCTTCATTATCGAATTTTTGTCTGTATGCCTTTAAGAATGAAACTGCGTTTCCCTTATCAGAAGGACGCTGGATCTGTGATTTTGAGGTCTATGCTATTGAATCCGTATTTCTTCACGAAGTCCTGAATATTAAAAATAAGTTTTTTTCTTGAAACTGGATCAGCCATAAATCTATAACATGAAATTTAAAAAAATTATTTAGGATAAGATGTCCTATGAGAAAATAGCCAAACGCAGTATAGATATAATATAAATACATAAATTACGTGAAGTTTTTTTCTGAAAATTTAAATCACGTAACCCCCTCCCCCCCTTTCTAGATTCCGTAAAGTATCACTTTCCCCCGAACCATCCAAAAATAATTTAAACATATTAGGGGAGTGAGCAAATCTGACTTTTTCTGATGAGTTAACAGAGTAATTTGATTTTCAATCAATTATTTGAGTTTTCAACCAAGAAGTTAAATTTTAGACAACAAATATAATAACTGTAATTTATACCATAACGATACTTTCATTTTGAATACAAAACAGTTCAATTTAACGAAAAACTACGATTTTTCAACAACATAGTTGCATCCGAATCCAAAACAGATTTATTTTTAACCAAACAGTTGAAATTTAAGAAAAAAGATTTGATTTTCTACCAATGGAGATGAGTTTCCGAATCACGAAAAAAAGAATTTTCAACGAAAAAAGATTTTTTTCGCTATAAATGAACAAATGAATAAATTCCAAGCTTTTAAATTTTCTAAACAAAAACACAAGATTTCTACAAAAATTTCAAACAAATAATTGAATTTTGAACTAAAAAGATAAATATTCAACCAAGAGAATTAACTTTCTTCGAATTACGA
>CAKNWT010314074.1:473-18676 GCA_932066315.1 Andricus coriarius | reverse complement strand
AATAAAGTTCTAAAACGTTCTACATTATAATCGACGCGTTTCGAAAATAACGTTTTGCGAAGTAAAAAATGTAATGTGTCATTTAAAAATCACAATCTTGAAGATGTTTGCACAACATTTTTTTAACCGCTGAATTAAATTATTTAGATGGAAAGAAATATAATCATCTTCGATTTCAATTGAATATATTATACAGTAGCCTTAGTGGAAGATTGAAAATTTGAAATATTCTATTATGTTTATTTTGTATTTAGCTTATTTTTGATAAATTTATTTTAAATTTTTAACGTGCAATAGGCAAACACGGAAAGAAGTTTGGGTAAGCGGCTGCACTAGCAGTAGTAGAGCAGCGCCACCGCGCGTGTGGTGCAGACACTGCGTCACATTCGGGTGAACGAATGCCTCAAACGTGTGTCGAAATTCTCTCCCGCCTGTGGGACAACAGTTGTCCCATAAAAGGGAAAGCAATCCGCCAGCTCAGGTCACGTTGGAAGTGAATCTGCGCTCTTAATTTTTAAATGAATATTAAATCTAAATAGAATATTACGTTTATTTTGAAAAAAGTTATGTATGAAATGGGCATTTCCAAGAAAGTTGTTGTGCGTCACGGTACATTAATGAATGTTAAACTCTTTGCAATTCATAGGTTATTTGCACATATTTAAAGCGGCAAGCATATATATTTTACGAAATATTTACATTCGAAAAGATGCCTCAGATGCTGGCAATCGTACTTTATAAAAAAGTCATCCATTTTTGAACACGAAAAAACCACCTCGATGGCCACTTGCAAATAAATAACAAAACTCCCAAACTAGCGAACGGTTTTCGGTAAGTCAGTTCCTGGGTGCGCCGTTATCCCGTAGCATGGGCGCGCTGCTTGCTCAACACGTTCGTGCAACGGCTACACCATTGTGGGACAAAATCTCGCCCACGAGAGAGCGGCCGCACGAATTTTAAAGCAAGCCGATCTCCTAGCGTTTGGCACAGCCTTTGCACGTAGTGGTAGAGCCGCGTACCCACACTTCTTTCCGTGAAATTGACCTTTCTAAATAAGAGATGAAAAGCGAGCATATATCTGTGAATTAAAAGGCATGGGATCTCATATCAAATGTTTCTATATGACGTAAGAAGCGATAAGTGATGGACAGTGCATCCTTAATATATATATATATATAAGTTAAAGCACGTGCGAAAAAGCATGGAATATAATGCACGCTGTATTATCTCTCTTTCGAGTCTCGAAATTGTTTACAGTATCTTATTTCATCGGAGCCGTCGAGAGGATGACGGGCCTAGCATATAGCAAAAGAATGATTTTCAAACGTTGTAGTTCGACTAAGAAAGCGAACTTCTGCGAGCAGTAAAAAGGAGTGATCTCTAGAGAACGAAAGCAGAGTCTAATGAAATGTATGCAGACTTAGACGGTCAATGCATCAAATCAAAACCTTTAAACACACAACTGGATTATATCTAGAGTCCTCGCTCGCTCGCTACTTGACACCAGAATAAAGCGATAAGAATCCCAGGCACATAACCTACCATAAGAAATGCTTTATTCTTTTGATACGCTCTTTCCTATATTATTCGAATAGCTTGAAATATTTTCTAATTAAAATTTTTGCCATCTTCCTCTTTATCCTAGAGTTCTAGAAGATTCTACATTATAATCGACACGTTTGCGATATAATTTTTTGCAACGCAAAATGTAATGAGTCATGAAAATAACCATGAACTTGTTTACCAAAAAATTTCGCAGTTTAATTTGATGACGTCATTAGGAATATTCTAGAAACTAAGCACATAGCTCCTTTTGTAGACGCTTACCCCCTCTACCAAATTTCTGGAAAGTTTTGCACAATATTGTCAGATATTGCATCATATGATGGAATAAAGTTCTGGAAGATTCTACATTATAATCGACACGTTTGGGATATAATATTTTTTGCAACGCAAAATGTAATGCGTCATGAAAATAACCTTGAACCTGTTTACCAGAAAATTTCGCAGTTTAATTTGATACCTTCATCAAGAATGTTCTAGAAGAATGTTGAATATGTTATCTATAAGGAAGCAATAAATCAAATTTAGCTAGCCAAAACAGGATGTCATGCATAGCCCTCCGTATCAAATTCCATTGCAATAACTATATGACGCAGTAGAAATTGCAAGGACAAAGCAAAATATAACCTTGAAAGTATTTACGCGAAAAATTCTTGAGAGTTCTAGAACGGTCTCAATATTTATCTGTACGGAAGCAATAAATCATCCTTCTTGTTTTTCCCATAACGATATGACGCAGTGAAAATTGCTAGGACAAAATATAACCTTGAAAGTATTTACACGACATAATTGAGATAAGAAATAACCTTGAAGCTGTTTTTATTCGGTAGGAATGCATGAATGTCGGTAAGGCAGGAATGCATGATGACGTCATCAGGACCCTCGAGAATGTTCCAGAAGCTTAGCACGGACATGAATTACTTTTCTAGAAAGATTTAGCACGGACACGAACCACTACAGCTAGAATCCTCTCGATGTCGGTAAGGTAGGAATTTATAATTAGAAACCCCCCTATACATCTACTTATTTTCATACATATTACGTTCAATAATATTGTTGCACAATATTTTTAATTTTATACCCGAATTCATCTTCTTATAAATAGCAAAAGTTTTTATTCAATTGATTAGTTATTCATTTTGACTATATTTTTATATGTCCTAGGAAATATAATTTCAAGATTTCTGAACTATTAAAGAAAATTAAATTTGCTTCTTGATTTAGCCTGGCGAAAGTAAAATCTACAATGAAACATACTTGTGCCATGGCTAAAACTATACAGCTATAATATAATTTATTATTTTTTGGACGTGAAATATATTTTTAATCAATGTTTTAATGTAATCACAGAAATATTGAGAGGTTAGGGGTGTGCAGTGTCAAGCATTGGATGCGAAAGTGCCAATAACTTAAAAAAAAATTAACATTCCAGTATATTCTTCGTAAAATTTTTAGTGTATGTATAGTCATCACTATTTTAGAATTCATTATTTTATGTGCTCATTTATTTCCTAAACCCTAAATTTTCTCTTAAAGTGCCAATAAATGGTGCTCTTACCCTACACTTCAAATAGAACAAACTTCTTGTCATATATAGTGAATGAGCTTTTAAATAATTTTATTGAAACGTAAGTTATAAAAAGACACCTTGCAAAATATAGCACGTAAATTTTTAATTATTGAAAATATTTTTTCTGTAGAAATAATAAATATATAAAATATTTTGAACCTTTCTTTACAAAAACGAACATAACCTCTCGTATCTTACATGTATCACTTGCACCTTGATAAAACTCCAGAATTAAGCTGTGGCTTATTTTCATATATTTGCAAACATCAATATTATTCGCACTGCAAAAATTAGCAGCCAGAATTTCCCCAAAACTTTAAAATAGCGATCTCACGGAAAAAAATCACCGGAACAGTCAACAGATTGAAAAGTGGAATTCAAGCCTGAAAGATCCGTTTGATGGCGCTGAGAGCTACAGGCGCAAGGGTCCAGAGTTTTAATTGTAAAATTTGGACATTGCATTTATTTCATATTTACGGAAGAGACTTAGCTATAAATTACATATTTACGTTATCTGATCAGTTTTCTTTTCTATTCAGTTAAGTCTATTAAGTGAATTTCAAGTAAATGCGAGTCAAAATTATACCATTCAAACTCTGGACTCTTGCGTCCATAGATTTCAGCGCCGCCAAACGAATCTTTCTGACCAATCGACGATTTGATGTTTCTTGAAGCTGCTCTGTGATTGGCCTTCCATCATTTGATTACGAGAATTCCGCGGCGTGCAGTCTAAAGCTACAGTTAGCAGCGTGTGGCTTCAAGCATTATTATTCAAGCATTAGTGGATCATCCAACAGAAGCGTTTTGAGTGGCTCAACCAGGGATCTAGCATTGGATTATTTCTGATTTATATAAGGTATGTATTATGTGTTACATTAAGAATTATTATTTTGAGAGTAATTTGCATATGCTTTGTTGCGGGTGATAAACTTCATGGGCAGTTTTTCTTCTTTTTTTATATTGCTGCTGTGGCTTTCTTAACTACACGCCAATTTTATTTTTGTTTTTATGAAAAAAAGAAAAACTGGCTACGTCGCTTATGGATGCTCCTTCAGTATATACACTGGCACCCCGATAAGAGGATAGACTCAGGCGTGGCCTGCAAAGAACACGACGTCAAATCGGGGTTCGTTCGAACGTAACGGTCAGGGCTCACAGCCCCTTTCTCTCGGCCCCTTGTACCTCCTAGTAAACCATTATAATTTCTCAAAATTACATGTATTTCGGATCCATGAAGTCGAAATTTTATATCTTTTCAAATGCTTACCCCTAGGAATCAATCTGCTTTAAAAATGAATTAGACGTAGTTTTTCTTTTTTCCATAAGAAATATTTTTGAGGGTATCTGTGGGCGTCCTTGCAAAAAAGGGCCCTTATAGCCGGTTCTAGTTTAGAAGACATTCACTTTTTTTTTAAGTTGAGGTCAAAATTATTATTTTCGGATTTAAGTCAAGGATGATGCTGTGACCTATGGTCGATTAGTTCGAAGAAAAATTACAATAAATGTGATTATGACACTTGCCAAGTTTGGGTACGTTTTCTCCAAAAACAATTTTTTGAAGATCCAACTTTAACAATGCCCTGGTGACTCGTTTTTCAACTGAGGGTTTTTTTGGGCCTAAATGCCGAGAATTTATCCGGCCATATACTTCTATCCTGCCGATGAAACGGCACTCAGCCGCCAGTGCTGTTTCAGTGCCTGTTTTGGCCGATTTCGGCACCTAAACGGCACTGAGAGTGATGCGACGGTCATATAATGGTCCTATTGTATTCGTCACGTACCGGGCGGGCAGAGTGATTTACAGTAGTTGGCAGCCACCAACCGAATTCCTTTTTAAAATTTTCTTCATATTATTAACACTTTTTAATTGATGAATTTTCTCATTATATCCATTTTATAATTATAAATTATAATATAATTATATACTATTCTGGAGTTAAATTGAAAAACGTTGTCTGTTTTAGCGTATCTCATTCCATTTACCAGATACATTATATTCATTCCAATTTTGAACTTCTAAACAAAAAAGTTAGATATCTGAAATTCACGAAACCCGTAGATTCTGAATTTCTAACTTTCGGAGCGGTAATTTCAAAATTTTACCAATTTTAATTTCTAGTTTTTAATCCCTTTCAGCTGGTCTACTTTGTAGCCTAGTCGCAGGTATAAAGGGAACTTCTGCAGGCATTTAAATCTGGAATCTGAGTAGCTTTAAACGAGCAGCACTGAAACAGCACTGGACAGTGCCGTTCAAGTGCCGTTTCAGTGCCGTTCAATCGGCAGGGTATACGAAGGGCCCTTTTAATGCGGACGCCCACATAATTAGAATTTTTCATTTTAAAACGAAAAAAACATGTGTTTATTTATTTGCAAAATTGAAGGTGTGGCCCGAGTGAAAATAAAATATTTAGGTTTCAAAGTCGCATCGACTGCAGTGTACATTAGCGACTACAAGAGGTAGATGTTGTTTGCAACAAAACAAAAGAGTTTTATGGTAGGTCTTTTCACTTTATTTCACCTAAGTCGATTACGGTCGATTTTTTTAAAAATTATAATACTTAAGTTTGATAATTTGTCACTCCAGAGGTATTCTAGGCTATGTCCGCTTCAAAAAATTTTGAATCATTTTTATTTGTAGGCTCAGTAAGTGTTAAACTTTGTTCTCAAATAAATTTTCTTCGAAATTGATTATCTAATCTGTTATAATTATTCATTGAAATAGTGACGTTAATTAAAACTTGGAATTACACTACACCGTGTACTCATTCGCTTTGTTATAAGATAAGTGAAAAAATTCCAGCTTCGTAGCGCATAATCTAACCTCACTTTAAGAGATTACAATTTTTTTAAATGACTTACCTTAAAAGTTAATTATAGCTCTGTTAATTATTAACTGCTCCATTCAGATTTAAGTATTCGTTTCCTACTGTTAGTAAGTTGAAAAAATCTTTATATTCAGTTTAATTCTGCAGCCTTAAAAATTAACAATTTCAAATTGCGATCATTAATAAAATACTTCAAATGTACTTGTTTACACTGATATATGGTTTCAAGTTCAAATATTCTAAAAATAATAGACTTAAAATTCAAATAATAATTTTTGATTGAAACATTAATAATGAAATAAGCTTGAATTAATAGCGTATAAAAGTTTGTTTTTATTTTTAATTGTAATTGACATCATACGATCGTATTGTGTATTAAACTTTGAATTGATAGGTTTAAAATTAAATAATTAGTGAGTACATACTCATAAATTAGATAATTTAAAATCAAAAGCGTTTGACAATTTTAATCCTTATCGTACGCAATATTCAGATGTGGTCCCTAAAGTCCCCTAATTTTAAGATTTGTTCCCTATAATACCCTATTTTTAGTTAATCGCCCAATTTTTAAATAAAATTGAAACCTGTAAGGATTTTCAATGCGCGCCTTCTTATTTCAAATATTCAAATATACAACGCCATCTATTTCTCATTTACAATTTACACAAACACACACCAACAAGAGTCTTGGTCTCGTCAGTTCTTTGTAAACCGTGACACGATTAACACTCGTTTCATCCATCGTTGTAATTGAATAATAAAAGTTCAGTCTATTGGTAAATCGGTTTATTTTTGTTCGTCTACATGCTGCCCCGCGCTATCAAAACCTTGTATTCTTTCGGTGTCATAAATATTTTGCAGTGTCTTATTTAGTATTCCTTAGGAACCTTTAGGATCCATGATTGGCTCTGAAGCCGAACAAAAATTATTCTGGATAATTTCAAATTGAAAGTTTTTGTTCTTTTATCATTCAAGACTTTAAGTTATTTTAAGAGATTTTAGAAAACTTTAGGAAATTTCAAAAAATTTCATTAAATCAAAAGGGGATACAAGATTTTAAGGGATTTCAACGTATTGTAACAGATTTGAAATATTTGGATTTTCATTAAGTTGTAAGTGTTTTTAAACGTAATAAAAGGGAATCTACAAAGCTTTGTTTATTTCTCATTCATTCAGCTTTTTCTATTTTTTTTGTGCTGTATTTATATCAGTAGAAAATCTTGAAGTATTTAAAGGATTTTTTAAAGTTAGCGAAAAAATAAATTAAAAAAAAAAGAACCGAATAAAATAATAATATAAACTTTTTTATCGTAGCCTAGTTTTGAAAATCGGTACCCTTAAACGTGAAAAAAAATGTTCTACCCTATTTTTTTATCTGATGTGGACTGAGAGAGCTGAGTTAATCAAATTTACATTAGGAATGTCTCAAGAAGAATTGAGCGTCAAACTAAAATATTAAAAGTTTCCCATTTTCTAACGGAAATCGTCGAAAATGGTACAAATTTCCAATGACAACCGAAATAGAGTCACATGTGGAAAAATTTTGGGTTTCTGATGGGGCCCAGCATCCCCTCTTCCTGCTCTTTTTACTTTTGCTTCCTTTTTATCCTAATTTTTATTATTCATTTCTTTCTCTACTGTCACTATTAAGGGAAAGTGATCCGAATCTATATAGTCCCCTACTTCTAGTTTCTTATTAACCTTTTCCCTTACCTCGTCGTCCACTACCACATAATCAATTACCGTTCCCCTCTTTCCACCTGAACGTGTACATTCCCCTTCCTCATCCCCCTCTATACTTCCGTTTAGGATAAACCATCCCATCTCCCCTAGGCTCTTTAACAATTTCTTTCCCTCCCCATTTAGTATCTTGTCTTTGGATTTCCTTCCTCGGTCTCCACCCCATTCCCTTCCGCCTCTATCACCTGTTCTCGCATTAAAATCTCCTCCTATTATAAGTTTAATCTCTTACTTATTTTCTTCCATCAGTTACCTCAGCTCCTCTGATTTCTCCTGCATATCCCCGTTCACATAGACCCCCACTATCTTCCACCTCTCTCCTCCCATATTTATCTCTTCTACTATTAATCCTTCTTTGTATTCTTACATCTCCTTTTTATCCTTCTCTGTTATGCATTCGTTCCTTACTCCCATCACCATTCCTCCCATTGCTCTGCCTTTTTATTCTTCCTCTTTGCATTCTGAACTTGCCCTATCCTTTCTTTCTAAGCCTGCTATATTCCAGTAGCACATCCTCTAATCTTCCCTACTTTCGTTTCTCGTCTCTTTTTGTTTCCTACTATTTTTTATTTCCTTATCTCCCGATCCTTTCTCTCCTAGTTTCCCGATACCTCATATTTTACTAACTCTTCCCTGTCCTCGTCCCAATTCCACAATACACCTTCTATCTGTATTCTTCCATACTTAACCCATGTTCTTCTTCCCTTTTTTCTTTCCTCTTCAGCTATTTTCCGTAACTTATACTGCATATTCCTTTCTATCCATGTCAAATCATCCTCTATTCTCTCCGAATTGCCATATAACATCCTCTTCTTTGTCATTACTTCACTCTTGTGTTCCCACTTTTTTAGTTTCACCAGTACCATTCTCTCCCCTCTTCGCTCTTCCCTTGCTACACCTCGCACTTCCTCTATCTCTACCTTCTCTCTCCCACTCTCCCCTACTTCGAAGAGCTATTCGAAGAGCTTTTTTATACACTTACTTTAGAATGTGAGCCCCTGAAAGAATTTATCCTTATGTTTGTTTTTTAATTCGAAGACGTCTATGAAGCTGAGCGCAGAATAAAAGAGGGCATTAATAAGTTGTTGAAAAATTGGGGATCACTCCTAACACTTAGGCTCTTCCCAATGTTTGCTTGGCGTTCAGTCAAAGATATTTTCCTTATTATTTTAATCATTTCACAACTGTAATTCTCTATAATTATAAAATTCAAAGAACCTACGGTATTCATTTTAAATTGGAGGAACTATTTTGCCCTTGAATGTTAAAAGAACTCTAATTGTAAGAGTGAGTTATAAGAATTTCAAGTTTGATTTAAGATGTACTCACGAAGCGTCGAATCAAAAATTGTAGGTCAAAGTATTCAAAATATCTTCACGCCATTATAACGACGTCTTAACGACCCATTATTTACATTATTTTCGAGCATACCGTTCCTAAGTAGTACGAAATTGCAAATAACTAAAAAAGTAAGTGAATAATAAATAAACACCTAAGTAACTAAGTTCGATTATAACTTATATAACACCTTTTTCTTAAATTCGAATGGTTCGTAAGCAGATAAGGTTATTCGAATTGCAAACTTATTTCAGCAGGGCTGAACTTTTATTATGAAGCATCATTTAAGAATAAATAGAGCAGGTACAAGGTATTGCGATACTTCTCAGGGGGAGGGTAAGATATCCCTTACATTTCTAGTGATATACTTAATAAGAAATATTAAAACGTTTTTCAGCCTTACAATATTTAGAGATTGAAAAATATTTAACTTGTTACCAAAGTTGTAAAATATAAGGAAGGTAATAAAATATATTTTTTTATATTATAGAAAATTAAATTTTTCTAAGAAAATACACAGTTAATTTTAGTAATTAAACGCTATCTAATTCCTAGTTGGCAAATTGGTGGTTATCGTTTGAAGATCTATAAGTTATCCCTCATTTTGTATGTAGCAGAACTGTGAATACCTCAGAACTCGAAATTGAAATCTGATTTGTCAGTGCTTCGCAATTAAAAACAATATTAAAAATTGCAAAATCAATTTTGAAAAGTTAAAAATTATGGCTCACTTCCAAACAGAGTATTTCTTATCTTAGATGAAATTTATAAATAAAAAAGAAAATTGCGTTCTATAAGAAATGACATGGTTAATCTTAATAACTGAACGCTGCGCAGTGATAAATATGGGAAAAAATTCGAGCCACGCGACGATTTTAATCAAATAATGAAATTTTTTTTATTCTTCTCTAAAAATGTTATATTTTATATTTCCGATAAGATAATTTTGATAACTACCCATATATTTTTTTTAATGAACCATAAAACGACTTGCCTCAACATCAGTGGAAATTGTTCGAAAATAACGCAGGACTACAAAATATTTTCGGAAGTGGAACCAAGGGGTCAGAATCAAGGTCACTTGAAGGTCAAGTTCGTTAATTCGAGAGATATAACCTTTTTGACCTCAGATTCTGAAAAAGCAAAAATTTTTACGTTCGAATATATTTTTACCCACGGGATCGAGTGACCTCTGGAGGTCACATGAAGGTCAGAAGCATTCTTTAGAACTTCTGAACCTAGTAGCTTGTCATGGTTTGCTAATATCAAGGTAATGATCCTTACAAAATACGTTTTCGTGTGCGCTGATCACGAATCCGTGACCTATATGACCCCTACACGTCGAAATCAAGGTCATTTGAAGGTCAACTTCGGTAATTCGAGAGATATCATCTTTTATACGAACGTAAAATTTTTCACTCTTTCAGAATCTGAGGTCAAAAAGATAATATCTCTCGAATTAACAAAGTTGACCTTGAAATGACCTTGATCTTGACGTGTAGAGGTCATAGGGGTCACAGATTCGTGATCAGCGCACCCAAAAACGTATTTTGTAAGGATCATTACCTTGATATTAGCAAACCATGACAAGCTACTAGGTTCAGAAAGTCTAAAGAATGCTTTTGACCTTTATGTGACCTCTAGAGGTCACTCAATACCGTGGGTAAAAATATATCCGAAAGTAAAATTTTCCGCTTTTTTAGAATCTGAGGTCAAAAAGATGATATCTCTCGAATTAACGAAGTTGACTTTCAAATGACCTTGATTCTGAAGTGTAGGGGTCATATGGGTCACGGATTCGTGATCAGCGCACATGAAAACGTATATTCCCCCTGGTTCCACTCCCTAAAATATTTTTGTAAACATTTTTGGAGAAAAATAAAAAAAATTTCATTATTTGATTAAAATCGTCGCGTGGCTCGAATTGTTTCCCATATTTATCACTGTGTGCTTTCTGAATTCATTTGTAAAATTGCTCATTGTCATTTTAAAACATATAAATTATTTCTCGTTTTGTATGTAGATAAAACGCAAGTAAATGCTTTAAAATTCGAACATGAAATCTGATCAGTTCGTTCTTAACAGTAAAAAAGATTACAATAGGACCTCTCGGATCGGACCTTGATTTTTTCGTTTTTATTTGTTTAAAGTTTAGTGTAATTAAAAATATAAATTTGTAATTTTTTTACGATGATAAAAAATAGTTACAAAAATTATAATTATTACCCCATATCCAGATGATTAAACTTATAAATATGGAAAATTCGAGGTCCAATGCGACAGGTCCTACTGTAATGACAATTGCTACGCTCCTTATATTTTTCACCCAACACTAAAAAGATAACTGCGAATCACTAAACATTTGTTATTTATGCTTTATTATGTTATATTATATTATTGTTTAAGGTGGTCGAGATTGTATACGAACTTTCAAAATTCCAATTAAAACTGAAAGTTCAAAGTCCTTACGACATCGTTAAGACGTCTTTACGACATTCAACTTATAATTTTCACATGCATGGACTGAGAATCTACTTGTTTACTTATTAATGATGCAAAAATATCAAATAATTTATTTCAAAAAGCAAAATTATGGCTGACTTCCAAACAGAGTATTTCTTGTTGGGATGAAATTTAAAAATAAAATTGAAAATTTCGTTCTATAGGAAATTACGCAGTTAATCTTAATAACTAAACGCTGTCTGAATTAATTTGTAAAATTGCTCATTCTCATTTTAAAAGCTAGAAATTATTTCTCGTTTTGTATGTAGATAGAAGGTTAGTAAATGCTTTAAAATTCGAATTTGAAATCTGATTAGACAGTTCTTAACAGTAAAAAAGATTAATGAAAATTGCTACGGTCCTTATATTTTTCACCCAACACTAAGAAGATAACTGCGATTAACTTAATATTTTTTATTTATGCTTTATTATGTTATATTATATCATTATTTAAGGTGGTCGAAATTGTATACGAAGTTTCAAAATTCCAACTAAAATTCATAGTTCAAAGTCCTTACGACATCTTTACGACATCGTTACGACGTATTTACGACATTCAACTTCTAATTTTCACGTGCATGGACAAAGAAGCTACTTGATTACTCATTAGTGATTTAAAAATATCAAAAAATTTATTTCAAAATGCAAAATTATGGCTGACTTCAAAACGGAGTATTTCTTGTTGGGATGAAATTTAAAAATAAAATTGAAAATTTCATTCTATAAGAAATGACATACTTAATCTTCATAACTAGACGCTGTCTGAATTAATTTGTAAAATTGCTCATTCCCATTTTAAAAGCTAGAAATTATTCCTCGTTTTGTATGTAGATAGATGGTTAGTAAATGCTTTAAAATACGAACTTGAAATCTGATTAGTCGGTTCTTAACAGTAAAAAAGATTAATGAAAATTGCTACGCTCCTTATATTTTTCACCCAACACTAAGAAGATAACTGTAGTTCATTAAATATTTTTTATTTATGTTTTATTATGTTATATTATATTATTGTTTAAGGTGGACGAAATTGTATACGAAGTTTCAAAATTCCCATTAAAACTGATTGTTTAAAGTCCCTACGACATCGTTAAGACGTCTTTTAGACATTCAACTTATAATTTTCACGCGCATGCACTGAGAAGCTAATTGTTTACTTCTTAATAATGCAAAAATATCAAATAATTTATTTCAAAAAGCAAAATTATGGCTCACTATAAGTTCTATAAGAAATTACACAGTTAATCTTAAGAATTGGACGCTGCCTGAATTATTTGCAAAATGGCTGATTATCGTTTTAACACCTAGAAATTATTTCTTGTTTTGCACGTAGATAGGAGATTAATAAATGCCTTAAAGGGGGGCGCTGCTAAGCAAGTACGGCAGTCGGTCGCGTGTTTAATCGCTCGTCAAAATTTTGGTTGTTTACGGGCTGAGTTCGTGCAGTGTAATTTATAAAGTGCTTTTAAAATAACTAATTTTCACTAATGTTCTCAATTCGAATGGTTTGTGAGTATTACAACCATTAGCGCAATCGATTTTTAGCAAAAAGCTGTTGTGGTTCTAACTGCCAATTTTCTCAAGGTCGTTGTGTCGGGTGTACAGTGTGTTAGTGTTGCAATCTCTGTGTTACGTCAGCTACTCGATACAATGGCTCTCGAAATCTCTGAGGATAAACTTGAGCTCTTAATGCAAAAAATGGGAAATCTGGAGTCCTCACTTTCAGCTCTACACAACAAAATTGACCACCTTACGCTAGAAAATCAAGAGCTCAAAGTCGAGCAAGAAAAACTGAAATTCGTTATTACGGAGCAAGACCGGAGAATCGAGTCAATGGACCGAGCCTTAAGAAGTAACAACCTGATTATTTTCGGCGTTCTGGAGGAAGGCGACGTGGACCTGGTGCAGTCAGTATGTGGCATTTTCAAGCAGCATCTCAATATTGAAATACGCTCTGACCAGGTCGAATCTGTTAGACGGATTGGAAGAATAATCCGGGACAAACCCCGCCCCCTCCTAACTCAGCTACGTTCCTTCAAGGATAAGAAAATAATCTTATCGCAGCTGAAAAAATTACGCGGCACTGGGATCAGCATTGTGGAGGACTACACTAAAAAAGTCCAAACTGAAAGGAAGACTCTACTTCCATATCTTGAAGAGGCTAGAAATTGTGACCTTAAAGCTTCCTTAAGCTATAATGCAATTTATGTGGATGACAGAAAGTTCGAGTCCAAGGATCTGTCAGCGTTGGAGTCTGTAATCCGGAATGCCAAATCACCAGGGAATAGGGCGGAACCATTTGAAAGAAATAAAATGGGAGAAGCAAGCGGCTTACACGGAAAAGTACTAGAGTCTGTAGCGCGCCCAGATACCCGTTTTTCCTCTATCCGCCAAGCGTATTGTGCATGTGCCAGTCCTCTATACGCCAAGCGCATTGCGCATGTGCTAGTTCTACTCTTGTTCGTTTGAAAGAATGTTGACGTATCAAGCACGATTTAACAACGTAACGATTTAGTTACTAAACGAAAGTGAATTGTGACAACATTAGTGATTCTTCCCCATTACCAGTGAAATGCCTACAGTAATTTGTTCCGTCTGTAACAATACTTTCGCGAGGAGTGATAATTTGAAATTACATATGAAAAGGAAACATCCGAAGAACTTGGAACATTTGTATATGAAAAAACTAACGAAAATAACGTGTATGTTTTGTGATAAGTGTTTTGGAAAAAAGTACACTATAAAAGACCACGTTGAACGATACCACGCCCAGCATTTTGATGAAATTTACCCAAAATTAGCTTCCAATTTCACATGTGAAAATTGTAATCAGAATTTTAACTGTAAGCGTCATTTGAGGTCCCACATGCAAGTGCATAAAAAACAACGGCCCCCTAGTGCATCAGATTTAAGTAGCATGGGGAACTTTGGATTTTCGAAAAATTGAACTCATACATCAGGGTTTGGTCGAAACGTGCCAAGTTTGTTAGAGATTGTAGAGGAGAACCTATGAAATAAAACCATACTAATAACTTTCATTTTTAACCCACCCATACCCCCTGACAGCGCCCCAAATATGACCCAAAAATAAAAAAAAACTACATTTTTACGTATTATTGTTACTTTTTCGCAATTTCCGTCGTCTTTTTCATAAAAACAATTACTAATGGACAATTTAAATATTAACCATGACGCTTTAAACAATTTTTAATTATGTAAATAAATGTAACTTATTTAAAGAATTATTTATTCCCAAAAAATGTAAAAAATAATCGTATTTTCTGATTGAAATGTTATATTTTGTCATTGTTTGGATAAGTACATTTTTTTATATTGTGTAGTTATTTAAACAATTAATTATTGTTTATTCTCAACATTTCTAAAAATTGACCCAGAGATGTCCAGTTTTTTCTTAAATTGGTATCCTTTGCTACTTTTTGTTGAATAATTATATCATTCTGATACATATCTTTTAATGTTTAATACATTTCTATTTGTTTAAACAATTTTGATTTGCTTAAGCAGTTTTTTTCGAAAACTTTAAAAAAATGAAATAAAATACATATAATTATTTTTCTGACTGTATAGTGTATAACGCACGATACGTCAAGATTCTTTCAACTGAACCGCCAAGAGTTCTCTGACACCTAAGAGTAAAACTGGCATATGCGCAATAAGCTTGGCGGATAGAGGAAAAACGTGTGTCGAGGCGCGCTACACTCTAGTGGGAAAAGTGAAGCGCAAGGCCTCGGAATCTCCACCAGTCATTCTCAAAGAGCAGGCGGGAAATCTTACGAAAGGAAATATTCAAAATCGGCTATCAAGCAGGGAGACGAAGCAGAAAAATTTAAATGGATAAATGAGCGAAATATATCAGGAAAAGCTTGTACGCGGAAAATAAATATAACGATTTCTTCTCTAACGCTTTAAAAGAAAAATCAAAAGGCAGAGCCAGTGGCGGCCTCGCCCCTTTCATAAATAAACTTTATTATAATAGTGAACTCATAGATAAGTCAGAGTATTCGATTTTGGTTCAAATTTATAGCGCAACTAAAATTAATTTCATTGTAGGAATCTGCTATTTTAACCCGACGGTAGACACAGAAGTAATCCTACAACTTTTCGAAGAAACCTTATGTGCTCTGTCAGAGAAGTACAATAACGTTCCTATCACTATATATGGCGATTTCAACTGTAGGGTGGGGGGATTGAGTCAGGGTCCATCTGATATGTTTTCTCAGACAAATTTTTCAATGTATCGGGAGAGTCATGATGTTGCGCACAACAGGAGGGGTTGAGATTGGTAGAACTGATGGTGTAAATGGGTTTTGTCTTTTAAATGGTAGATCGCGGAGTGACAATCCAGCCCACTTTACGTTTGTTAATGCAGGGGGTAAAAGTGTCAATGACTTGATTTGGTGCAATGCTAAGGCATTCGGTATACTTGAAGACTTGAAGGTGGATCAATCCACGCACACCTCGGATCATTTCCCGGTCTTAGTCTCCTCTTGTTGTTCTCCCACCTCAGCTGGTGACTCAAGGGCGCTGAATGTAAACAAAAATAAAAGCTTGACGTTTCTGAGACGGAAAGACGACAAACGGGAGATCTTCTCGAGCGAATTGTACTTGTCTCACAGACTTGAGGTTAATTTTGAAAAATTAGACATAGATTATCTTAATTCAAATCTTACCGAGGCTATTATCGACAGCGCCAAAAAAGCAGATATGTGGTCAGTGAGAAAAAATGTTACTGATAAATTTTACCGTGACAAGCCATGGTTTGATTCTGACTGTCGACAAAGCAAATCATATCTCTCTAATGCGTTGAAAGAAGCCAGCATGGCTAATTTCTCGGATGAGGCTAAGTTGGTTTATGTCAAAGCTAAAAAATCGTACCAAGCACTGGTAGCTAAGAAAAAAGCGAATTTTGAATCCAATATTCTGATGGGCCTTGAGAGTGTCAACTCCAGGGCCGAATCAAATCTCAAATAATTTTTACAAAAACTTGCCGCCCAACTGGCTTCTTTATCTCGAAAAATTTTTTAATAAAATACTTGAAAATGAATATATACCGCTCGAACGGACAAAATCTTTAACGCACATGATACACAAAAAACAAGACCCAGCCAATCCCCATAACTACAGACCTATTGCCCTTGTAAACTCACTTCCTAACATTTTTACGCAAATTTTGTTGGCTAGATTGGAAAAATTGGAGTCGTTCTGTCACATTATTCCGGAAGCCCAAGCAGGCTTTCGTCGTGGTAGGAGTTGTATGGATAATATTTTCACCTTGGCATCTGTTTCGCAAATTTACTTACAAAAAAAGAATAGATATATCTATGCCATTGTGGTAGATTTTTCAAGAGCTTTCCCATCGGTTAATCACGCTCACATCTGGTCAAAACTATTTGATATTGGGGTCAGCTCAAAAATAATTAGAATTCTAAAAAGTCTGTATGAAAGAGCCTTAACTTGCATTAAAGTGGGGAACGAGTTCTTGGAGGAATTGCAGGTCACTGAAGGAGTTTTACAGGGAGAGATTTCGAGCTCAATCATGTTTAACCTCTTAACCTCGGATATCGAGATTTTCTCTAGACAAAAAGGTCTTGTGGGTCTTAGAATCATGGGCGACACGGACATTATTGTGCTGATTTACGCGGATGATTTAATTATTTTTCCAGAATCTAAAATAGACGCAATTAGAAAACTTAATGCTCTCCAGAAGTATTGTAATATAAACAAACTCACGGTTAATAACAACAAAACTAAATACACTATATTCAAGAAAGGACGGATCAGCGCAAAACTCCTAGGTTTGAAATATGATGGTAGTTCTTCGGTGTTTGTTCCTTGTTTTGAATACTTGGGTACGATTTTTTCTAGAACAGGTGCTTTCAACTGAGCTGCACATGCAGCAGTTAGCAGAGCCAACTCAGCCTCGGCGTTCAATATTCTAACTAAAACTAAGTGCTTCTCATGGTCTTCCATTATAAAAATTCATGACTCTATTATAAAGAATTCCTTATTGTATGCGGCCCACATTATCGGATTAAGCTATCTAGATGTCTTCGAAAAAGCACAAGTCCGTTTTTTCAAAAATCTTCTGCGCCTACCCAGAAATACGCCTGACTTCGTTGTCATATTGGAACTAGGTCTCCCCTGTGTGTCATACCAAATATTAAAAATGGCGCTGAATTGGTTAGCAAAGATTCTCGATATGGAAGACTCGCGCTATCCTAAACTTTGCATGCTTAAACTAGCCGAAACCACAAACAGCAAAAATGCTAAATATAACTGGCTAGGTCAACTTATTAGATGTTTGGAGGAAGCAGGCATAAGCCACAATCTCATGGATCTCAATGGTCCCAATCTTATAACTCAAATCGATATTATAGCTGATAGATACCGTGATTTTTTCCATTCCCGGGATCTATTAAGATTGGAAAACAGTAACTTTATTTATATATACAGTACAATTTTACACAATGATGCGCTACCCCAGCAATATTTCCTATTCAAATCTCCTTTCCTTTTTAAGCGCATTTTTGCTCAATTAAGAACTTCCTTCAGATTCATCATTAAGTTGACCTCTAAAGCTGGAACAACTGTAATCGATCCATAACAGATTTGCCAATGATGTAATCTAAGAGAAAATGAAGATCTTT
>CAKNWT010314073.1:0-22815 GCA_932066315.1 Andricus coriarius | reverse complement strand
AATGTAAAATTTATTAAATTATAAAAAAAAAAAATCATTTGAAAAAATGTGCTAAAAGTGCTATATATCGCTGTATTCTATCAAATACCGATTTAAGCAATTCAAAATTTTGTTTAAAAAAAGGGAGAAGAAATAACTTTTTTTTCGATGTGAACATCTAAAATTCTGATTCTAAGAAATAAACAAAATTGTTCTACGATTCAAAAAATAATAACTTAGCTTTTGTATAGAACGATGAATGTTAATTTCATTCACTGTTTTAAAGATCTTGCACTTTAAAAAATGTATATACATTCAGAGTTTTGAATAAACAAATTTATAGTCAAATCTCATACTCGTCCTTTTTGTACTTTAGCTAATTTCTTACCGATTTAAGCAATTCAAAATCTTGTTAAAAAAAGGGAAAAAATAAGTTTGGTTTCGATGTGAATATCTAAAATGTTTTGTGCATTTTATGTGTGGATAAGAGTTGAAATTGAAGATTCTGAATGATATAAGAAATAAACAAAATTGTTCTACGATTTAAAAAATAATAACTTAGCTTTTGTATAGAAGGATGAATGTTAATTTCATTCACCGTTTTAAAAATCTTGCACTTTAAAAAATGTATATACATTCAGAGTTTTGAAAAAAAAAATGTATGGTTAAATCTCATACTCGTCGTTCTTTTTTTGTACTTTAGGTAATTGCTTAGCGATTGAGGCAATTCAAAATGTTGTTAAAAAGGGGGAAAAATAACTTTTGTTTCGATGTAATATCTTAAATCTTTTGAGCATTTTATGTGTGGATAAGACTTGAAATTTCCAGTTCTGAATGATATAAGAAATAAACAAAATTGTTGTACGATATAAAAAATAAACTTAGCTTTTGTATAGAAGGATGAATGTTAATTTCATTCACAGTTTTATAAATCTTGCACTTTAAAAAATGTATATACATTCAGAGTTATAAATAAAAAAATTTATAGTTAAATCTCATACTCGTCGTCCTTTTTTGTAGTTTAGGTAATTGCTTACCGATTTAAGCATTTCAAAATTTTGTTAAAAAAAGGGAAAAAATAAGCTTGGTTTCGATGTGAATATCTAAAAATTTTTTGTGCATTTTATGTGTGGATAAGAGTAGAAATTTTAAATTCTGAATGATATAAGAAATAAACAAAATTATTCTACGATATAAAAAATAATAACTTAGGTTTTGTATAGAAGGATGAATGTTAATTGCATTCACAGTTTTAAAAATCTTTCACCATAAAAAATGTATTGTTACGTCCTAAGAGTCGCAACAGGTCTATACTATATTTATTTTTACTCTCCTGTTTTATCTGCAGAGCTATGGCTCTGGACTAAGGAAATAGGAAAGGCCAAATGATCGGTGGAGAATGAAGATTTTACATACCACAATGAAGTTTATTTAATTCCCTTCGAACAGGTTACAATTTATAAAAATATTTAAGATTTGCAATATTGTTAAAATAATGATTTGATATTTGTAAGGCGGAAGTGACGACGGTGAATTCTGCTATTATCCTCTTGTTGTGTTCCTGAAAAAACACAACTTATGTATTGGAAGAAAAAGGAAACAGAGTCAAAAATGAGAAGAAAAGAAAGGAAAGTGACCTTAAATCTTACCTGGAAATTTCGTCATGTGAGAGAATTTGATCTGCAAGTAGTATCCTTAATAGTGCCCCTGGTCTGGAGAACTCTATTGGAGAACGAGACGATAACTGCACTTGGAGAACGAGGCGAGAACTGTACTTGAAGAACGAGACGAGAACTGCACTTGGAGAATGAGGCGAGAACCGTACTTGGAGAACGAGGCGATAACTGTACTTGAAGAACGAGACGATAACTGCGGTTTTAGTAAACGGTCACTGACTCAAGGTTTGAAGCAAACTCGGAGATGCGACGGACAATTAAGTGACTGTAACGCAAAGACTGACCTCAGACCCAAGAGTGATTTTCCAACCGCCGAAATGTATTATTTTATATGCTCGGGGTGGTTGGGAGATTCTGCCTAAGAAGGGATATGTGTCGAGGTAAGCATCCTCCATGCAGATATTTCTCTAGGAGGGGATGCGTGTCGAGCTCATATTGATTAGATGTGTTCTTTTCGTTCCTCCTAGATAATGTATTTGTCAGGCTGTTGATGATTTCTAGGAAGCATCTCGAGGTTTGACAGACTCCGTGGGGCGGACGTTGTGTTTCACCCTGTATGTGTCTCCGCCTCTATATTGATTACGCGTGCCACTTTTTAGTTTAGCATACGATTTCCAGGAAAAATTTCGAGGTTTAACGAAATTCGTGGGATGACATGATATTTTCCCGCCTGTTAAATGAAGGGGTTAAAATGTTTAATTATGATTTGCTACAATTTGTCGGTGGTTCCGCCTATTCGGACCCTATTCTAAAAGTGATTGACATATTCGATCCACTTTTCCTAAAAATGGTTATAGAGAGATCAAAAGGATCTGAGCTAAGTAAGTCACGACGTAACATTTCCGCCCCACTGGCTCAAAACGTGGGAGTGAAACTACCACATTCGAGTCTAATTACAATATTCACCATTTTGTAATAGAAAAAATTGTTTATCGAAGAGAAAAAACAAAATGGTGGGGGTATATCACGTATTACTTATATTCTTGACATAATCTAAGAGTATTTTTTGACATGTATTACGTCATCTTGTCACAGAAATGTGACATCTCGCCCCCTCTCAAACTCGAATCATGGTGGTGAAATCGCCATATTCGAGTCAATTTTATAACTTCAAGTGAAAAAATGCAGGTTTTGGGAAAGATATCATATTTTCTAGAATATTTAAATAGAGTATATGTATATATAATTCTAATTTATTAATTACAGCTTATATCAAGTTTAAAACCTTCTTATTTCAAAACTTGCGAATTTTAATAAATAATTTGAGACATGTCGTTATTATGAGAGAATTCTGTTTATTCTTAGTCATTAGTCGTGGAAAAAAGAAAAAAAAAATGTTGGTTGTAAGAAACACAAGCCTTAGCTTTTTTTAAAACATCATCTCCGAAAATGCGGCGAAAAAAGGGAGTTCGTCGGTAATAAAATCTAATATCGCTAAATGGAAAGAATTTATTATTGCATGGCCAGAGGTGCTTTTCACAATATTCTAGATTTGTATGTTTATACATAGTTGTGAAGAATGTTATTCAGTATTCATATCATATCAGAGTATTAGTCTTCTAAGTGTTGGTTCCGCAGTGTACACAATGAGTTTTAGGTAGTATACAGTCGATACATTTAATGCGCTTCTAACTCTATCCGGCTGGCCTACGCTAGACGTGTTTATTTAGGCACGGGTTATGGCACCTGCACTTTTGAGGCTCCTCGCTCTATCGGGACAATTATGAGCGAACTAGTATTTAAATTAGAGTTACATAATTGATCTGGAAGATATACTTATTTATACGAGACATTGTATAGAAAAAAATCTTATTCATACATATATAAGGCTTAATGGGCGATAAAACATGGCAAGGCGATATATAAATTGCCTATATTGTTCAAGAATAGATAAATTATGCTTAAAATATGCATTATAGTATAATTATGTCCCCTTATTGAATTTTTATTTTTTCATCTTTTTGGACATAGCGTTTGTTGCGTTTAGGTCATGTACAATATTTCGCGATATGGTTTCGCGAATAGCATCTTTCGCATGTGTGTTCCCATTTATACCCTTTTTTTCTTTCCTGATTGATTGATTCGTCTGTATTTGAAGCTGCTGGCTCTTTTTTATCGCAAAATTCGTATTTTTCATTTAGTATTGACAATATTTTTTTCGCAGTATTTCTTTTAGCCTCGGGCTTACTTTAGATTAGTTAGTATAGAAAAAAAGAAATAGTAGGCAGAGGCTTAAAAAAAATAATTTTGATTGATTTTAATTTTAACGGGGTTCAAGCTCTATTTCGTAGCCAAGTAAGATTCGCTCGGTATTTTCGCGGAAACGTCGAAAATATGTTAAACATGCGTGTGCTCTATATCATGGATAAATGATTTCTTGCCTACATCGATGACATTTTGTGTAAACTGTATCTATTCTTCCAATTGAATGCCAACTAGTTACTCTAGAGTAATTTATGCGTAGTATAGTAGATAATTTGAAATAACAATTATTGCAGATTCGACTGAATCCATTTCTACTAATAAAAAAGTTATTATGATATGTGTGTTTAACAAAACACGATGAAGACATTAGGTGTCTATACGCATCAATTTGTTGTATAACTGGACTAAAAGTTATCGGAATACATGACATATTTATTTTTTCTTCGGTCGGTGGGATCATAGTCTAAAAAAAAAACGTTTTATAGTTAGTATTTTTATCTAAAATCATTTGCGAATTAAAAATTTTTAACTTCAAGGTTGAAACTCGTTATTGTTACTTAAACGTGAGGTCTTTGTTCATATTTTAGATAAGATTTTAGAATATAGTTTTCCTTCTGCGAGCCAAACGGAGAGATGTTACTTTTTGATCATAAAAGATGAGGGCGGAAGATTAAATAGTGTAGATGGAGGGATTTTCTTGTTCTAGGATTGGGTGCAAGAAAGGAAAGGGAGGTTTTGGAAATGCAGTTCATCAGTCTGCGTTTTTTCTCTTAAGCATAGTGGGTCCTTAAGTCCCAAATGCACGTTTTCGAAAAAAAATGAGGCAGTGAGTGAAACGTTCGTGCTCGCGTTCACCCGCGGGGTCCCCTAGTAGAAAACATTTAAGAGGAAATTTAGACAATATGTTGGATTATTCCTTTTTTTCCGATTTAGATACTGATTTTTTATGTGACATAAATATTCAAGATTATATCAGTAGTCTAAATGTTCCAAATATTGTGAAAGATAACAGTAGTAGAGATATGCCTAGTAAAGTTGGTACACAAAGTGATGTTGAAATAGTGAACGAATCCCTCGCGATATCAGAGGAATTTTTCAATAAAGAAATTTCTTTTAAAAAACATATGGTATTATTTGCACGGAAAGTGACATAAATAATATACTGGGGCTCGCAGCTCTGCAAGGTTCGAGCGATTCTGATGTTGAGGATTCGCGGAATTTGCCTGGATCGTCAGGGATGCAGCGTTCTAGGGTTGCACGTGCATATAACATCACGATTGGAAAAAATGGTTTTTCTCCAATTATTACGCATGGATCTTGTCGCAAGTTGGATGGTGCGACAAGTTCTATGCCAAATATTCCGGCGGGGGTGAAGGATTTGAGCAGGATTGCTGGTAGGGGTAATTTATTACCAAATCAAAAATTACTCCTTCCTCCTCTTGATAAGGGATCAAGTGGAAATGGGAGCAGCATATTCCCTATTAAGTCTAATATTGTGGTGGGCAAGGATGAATGGAGATGTCCGTGGATACCTCAAAGACAGGTCTTTGATACGTATCTCCTGTTTGGCGGACTTAGGATTCTTTTGCCCAGATGGTGGAGCGATTTGCCACGTGACCAGCAGATTGAAATCGCCGTGCAATTATATTTAGAACTGGCAGCCCAGGCGGCTAATGGGGCTTTTAAAATTGCTGGAAAATATTGTCATTTGGTTGGATTAAAATTGACCCAGGTTAGTTATATATAAAAAACTACTTTATTATATATTAAGAAATGTTATTCAAATTTATACTATACATCAAATGTGTGTTTTTGTTGCTATTTTTGTATATTTCTCTTGAAACTTTTCCGTTAAAAGAAAAATTGTATCAGGCCAAAATTAAAGAAAAATTAGATAATTTTTGAAATTATGGAAGACAAAATTTAATTTATTTTAATTTATTTTTATTTGGTGCCTTTCTTGAAATTTTTGTTCAAAATTTCTGATTTTGCTTAAAAATATTTTAATTAACAAATTTCAAATTAACTTCCTGTTTCAGGTTTTTCAGGATAGATTTTTGTATATTGATGGGCTTCGACTAGCGGCCCCCATGCGATCATTCGTATGGAAAGGGAATTATATAACATGTCCATTTAATTGGTCTAATGGAGGCGAAGCTCGCCTTCATTATTTCATAAATATGACTTACCAAGCGTTGAAGAAATATGGTATTGAGAGGCCTTTTTCCATATATGGGGCCCAATATAAAATTATCAATGGATACCCGACTATTGTAAGTATATATTTTATTTATTATTATTAATATATAAATATTTTATTTTAAATTTAACGCATTTGCTTTTCTTTGTCTACAGTTTACTTCATGAGGCCATAAGACGATTTTTTAATGGGCAGGATGCAGCATTTTTCGCCAAAAATAACGAGTGGCTGCTGGATTAATAAAGGAAATTCAGCCTAAAAACTTCCGGAGTCTACACTGTTAAGAGGAAATGTTTGCAATCTTAATATACATTTACTATACATTTGTATATTAAATCTAAAAACTCGGTCTATCCAATATTAACCGAGAGGCTGCATATTAAATTTCATAAGCATGTATATTGATCAACTTTTAGAAAATTCAGGTAATTTCACTTTAAACAAATTAAAAATAATTATGACAGTAATTTTGAATCCTAAATGATGAAAAATATATTTTTTTTATTAAACATATATTATACTGGGTTTTTTAAGTGAAAAAGTTGAATTAAGCGAATTATTAAGACACCTATCCTAAAAGCAGCTGTACTCATGTTAAATTTTCTGGTATTTACAGTGAATTTTAAAGAAAATTCCACCCGTACGTTGCACTTTGATTACAAATAAGAATTTAATCGATCAATTTTAGATTATTTCTTTAGTTTAAATATTTCACCAGATTTGGGTGCATGAAAGTACTTTCAACTTCCACGCACTGTGTTTTACTATACATGTATATTAATTTTACAAGATGATAGTATATTAAATTTACTACACGTATATGCATATTGCTTCAATTACATTTGAAGTAAAATCGCTATAGAAATTTCTAACAGTTGTTAAAAAAAGGTTTTGAAAGGTTTTACATAAATGAATTTTGTTAAGTTTTGGGATATGCGTGTATGTATGTATATATGTTTATACGTATATAAGCTATAAGTATGTTATATACTATAAGTAGTTCATATTAAAATTGATCCCTATTTTTTGTAATTATATTATGTACATTTCAATGATATATTTTTTAATAAGTATTTCTTATTCAATATATTTTTGATTTCTTGCAGTATAAGCAAGAGAGTTATTTCTTTTATTTGTAATTAAAAAATTTGAGACAATATTGTTGTATTTATTGACTATGTTCTCTTAAGAAACTTGAAATATGGGGGTTTTTGCGATATCTGATAATTTTCTAGGTTAGTTTAAAATCAAAAATTTCGATTTTAATTTGGCTGTAAAAAAATAGGGTTAAAAGGTTCTTCACAATCAGGGGTAGTTTTTTTTATATTTTACTGTGGTTCAAAAGTCATGAGAACTTGCTAAACGAATTTCCGATATTTTTAGAGATGTTTTTACACGTAGGGTTAGTTTTGCATGAATAGAAGCTACTAAAATTATAATTATTTGATAAACACGTATTATTTATATGCATATGATATATGCATAATATCTAGTTTTTTTAAATTGAAGATGTGAATAAAAGGATGACAGTCATTTGATGAGTTTTCTAGCGTTATTGGTTTTTATAGATTATAGAGGTGTGAAATTAGGGTGTCTATTACGAGTGGCTGCTAAAGAAATAGTACGGTGGTTAGGTTCTCGTGTTCCATCTGCGGCTATTGACATTTTACTTAAATGCCGTTTAAGAAAATGGTATATGGTGATAGAATTCATTGCCATCCTTATCTAGAGGTGTGAAAAACAAGTGGGGTTTTAGGGGTGCTAGTTATTTTATAATTTTCAAAGTCTTATTTTGTTTCGATAGGACTCAAAGGTCAGTTTTCTTTAGTCTTTCATTTAGTGATTATCTAAATGGAAAGTAGCGAAGGAAATTTTTATCGCGAGTTCAGCCAGTTCACAGTGGGCCAGGAACCATAAAAAGTGGCCAAAATTCGATTTTACGTCTAATTCATCTAAAACTTGGTATACAAGGGTTTTTGAGGACGCTAATTTCAAATTCGATGTCAAAAATTACAAATTCAAAATGGCGGATCCAATATGGCGGACAAGTATTTCAAAAAATTATTGAATCATCTTGAAACGTGCTATCTCGGGGTTTTCGAGGGCGCTGATCCCGAATCTAAAACACAATTACCAAAAACAAAATGGCTGATCCAATATGGCGGACCAATATTTCAAAATATTACTGAATCTGCTTGAAACGCGGTACCTAGGGGTTTTCAAGTGCGTTAATTACGAATTTGGCATCAGAATGTCTAAAAGCAAAATGGCGGTTCCAATATGGCGGACGAGTATTTCAAAACATTATATATCGGATCGGCCATTTTGTTTTGTAAAATTCTGACGTCGAAATCGATATCAGCATCCTCAGAAACTATACATAGATGTCATTCTTAAAGTTTTCACTAATTTGTGTTATCTCTCGTCGTTTTGATCTATGCGAAATTTCAGCTAATTCAGCACTTGGGCGACCACGTATGAGAGGCTTAGGGTCAAAAGTTTCCAACCTCAATTCAGGAACGAGAAAATTCGAATTCGGCCAATCAGCTTTATATGCTTCAAGTCTTTCTTTAATCCTACGGGAGGCTTTGTATTTATTTTTTCTCTTTGTAACGAGAGTTGAAATAGAAACTCTCAAACGTTTCAAGTCTTCATTTTTCACTTTTCGTCTATCAATATTCAATTTATCCAAGATATACTGAACACCAGTCTCTCTTCGTTCATCATTTGGATCTTTTTCCAAGACCTCATATTTCGTGAATGTTGTCATATTGAAGGAATCAATAAATCAGTAAATATTCATTAATCAATAGATTGAAATGAGGCCGAAAAGCGGACAGCAAGAAACTAATAGCTTCGTGCAGCTTTCAGTTTCTAAGAAAAATTACATGTCGGGTATTATGATAATCTAGTATCTTTTGAAGAGAAGACCAAGATGAATCTATCCATTCGAATCTCGGTTAATACATATTTCAGAAAAGACACTGCAAAAATCCAGCGGTAGTCATAGAGACGAAATTCCAAATATATATAATACACTAGAGTCCTGCGAGAGAGGGAGAGGCACTTGCAAGGTCATCGGAGTTGCGATGTTTACGGTTCGGCACTATAAAAAACCACAAGCATGAAGGAGAAGAAGAGCGGTTTGGAGAGTCCCGAGATAATGTGAAGGCCATTAAGGGTACCCCCGAAACGGCCAGTATAGCGGGACTCCAGTGTATGTGAGAACTTGCAGCGCCGCGTGCTGTTACGCGTGGACGGCTCCATGCGTGATCGCGCAGTTATTCGTTTTTTCTTCAGCAGGATATGAATTCGAGCAAAAGTGAGCACCCCTGCGTCAAAGTAGTCATCTCAGGGAACCCACTGGTACCTTACTTTTTTGGATGTAAAGGGGAATGCCGGGGAATGAAGTTTCGGCAGCAGGCGTTGCGGGGAAAAATCGAATATTTTGTGAATAAAACATGTGAATTTTAAATTTTTAGGCCAGTTTTGTAACTTCTTCGGCATTTCCTGCATTTATTAATCCAAGCTGAATTCAAACAAATCAAAAACCGATTGCTTTTCGATAAATACCATAAAATTGTATCCCTTCTTTATATGCACCAAGTATAGAAAATCAAGTTACATTTTTCAACTTTGACTATTTCTCAACGAATCACAGGGTATCTGATTGATAAGAAACTCCAAATACAGATACTTCAAGGTGTCTGAAAGTCGAAAATATATTCAATCGACTCAAGTTCAAACCTTGCAGTTGCTGGATGATATAGTGGCTGATGAAAATTGTGATAATTATGTAGAAGTGGAAGATCATCGAGATTCTGATATTGTTATAGCGTCTCTTGCAGAGGAGATTGCTAAAGAGGGAGAATTGCTAATTGACATTCATGAACCTAAAGATATCGATTTGCGTTATTTACCTGGTTACTGGGATAAATATAGGCCTGCTATTATCCTGGGACTTGAGGATTTGTTAAGACGCGAAATTATGCCATAGCAGGGCATATTCTAACGGGTAGTTCTGCCGAAATTTGCAACCCTAAAAAAGAATAGGTAGTTCTAAAAGTAGAAATGGGCAGTTGCTGAAAAGAAGGAAGGTGGAAAAATATGAAGGCGGGAAAGAAAAATTAAGGGGAAAAAGAGAGAAAAGGAAGCGTAGAGGAATGAGATCGAGGAAAAGAAAAATAGTGGGAGGTTGAAATTATTTACGAAACAATATATTTCAATGTACATGTCGTTTTATATTAAATCATATTTATAATATAATACAACGTCATGATAATATTTAATTTACAGTTGAGCTGAAATACTTAAAACTTTAAAGAAACATATAAAAAACCAGTAAGTTATATAACAGTTTCTGTTTCCAATTTAAATAATTTCACGCGCAAGACATATTTTTAAAAACATCTTTTCCTTGAAGGAGGTTCTTCACTTTCTTCTTCATCATTATCCTTCTGCTCTTCAAAATTTGTAGCATTCTGATGAATACCATGAAAATATGACTGTTCTGTGGCTTTTGGGTGTTCTTTTCGCCTCTGTTCTTTCTTTTCCAGCCAAAGGTGGATGGCTGTTTGTGGATCCCATAGGTCTGAAACCGGCATATTAAAATATATATACATATATAAATTTTCTGTGTCCACGTGCATTGAACTTCTGTCTGCGGATTTAACGAAATTGTCGCAGCTTATCAGACGCTCAGCATCTGCACTATGCGGCTTGGCAGCTGCAATTCTGGCCAATATTATAGTAATTGTCGGATATTCATCCATGTTGATGAGTGTTTTAATTTTTTTTAATAGTGGTATGTCTTTCATGTTTTTCGCTAGGCCAGTACTAATCAACTGCGAAAATTCTAAATCTGATGAAGTAGGATCCAAGACTGTAGCAATTGTGTTATAAATCACTTTTGAATTTACAGAAGGGTCAAATTCTATAAATTTCTTTAACTGAGTAGAGGTTTCTTCGTATTCTTGAAAACGGGATTGCAAATAATTTTTTAATTTCTGGGCAACTTCAAGCTTAATTGCATTAGGGCTTCTTTTTTCTGTTACGTATAAGTTGTGCTTTTTTACGGGTCTTGTGTTCGATCAATGTCATTCCTTTGAGCTTGCAACTACCATCTCTCGATTTCTCTATTTGCTTATCAAGAGCACTCACCCAGTCACCCATCAAAGGTTCTTTTGGCAATTCTTCTAATTTTTCGCAGGTGTAGCGCATGTGTTGCATCATATCTACTAGCGTCGTACTATTTTTCTGTAAACTTTTTTGTATTATTGAAACTACATCCAATACATCGGCCAAGAATGTCAGAATTTCAAGATTATTCTTGTCGATCAGAAAATTGAGATAACCGATTGCCTCTGCGTCGTTGGATTCTTTCAATTTCTGAAAGTAGAGCACTAATGCGTGCCATGATTTCAAAATAAATACAAGCAATTGAGAAGTGTATTCAGCCACACGAATAGGATAGTAAGCAGGAAAAGCAGCCAGTTGCAGACCGTTTTCCTTAGCAATATCTTTTAATTCTCTTGTACGTAAGCCACTTGATCGAAAATGACTTGTAATTCCCACAGCGGAGTCCATGGCTAGTTTGATTTCTGTAATTAATTTTGTGAGATCTTTCCATGCAAGTTCAGATCTGAAAATAAATTATATTCATTTTCATAGAAACTTGAGTAGTTTAAAATTATTATAAATCATGCTTCTATAGAAGAAGTGTTAGAATTTTGTAAATTTACGAAAGTGAATATTGAGATTCAAATTTTTGCTAAATCATTAGAATTATATCATTGCAACCGAATTTATTGTAAATCTGGTTTTTAAATAAAAATGTCATCTCGAAAATTTTAAGCAGAGAAAAATGTTTACTAACGTAAAGAATATAATCAGTTGAATATTATAACGGATAAACTAATATTTATAAGTGTCAGTCATTAAATGCACAAAGTCATTATAATTAGAAGAAATAATTTACCTATGCACCGAGCACCATATCTTTAAGAGAGGGAGTATCTCACCTTCAGTGCCCAAAGATTGAATAAACTTTTCAAATAATGTCCAAAATCCTGCTGTCTCTCCTGTATTTACACTTGCTCCATCAGTTACAACAGATGATACCATTTTCAAAATATGATCAGGATTCAATCCAATTGTTTTTGAGCATCCACTTTTGACAGCGCCAAGCAAACCTGCTGCCCCTCTCTCTCTTCAGGCTCTGCAGCTCCAAGAAAATAAAGTTCTTCAGAACCGTTCTTTGAAATGGATTTAATCATTATATAAATCTTATCTACTTGAACGCGATCGACGGATCCATCGCATCGCAGCGAGAGAGCAAGAGAGCTGGGCAGACGCTGGGCCAACTCTGATCTGTGGCTTTCTACGATAATTTCTAACAGCTCACGGTAACTTGCGGGTGTGACATATTGCAAGTTTTACTCAGAATTTTCTTCTTTGATTTAAAAATAACTAAAATCGAATGTCTCTGCAGCATGTGCAGTAAGAACCCGAGCAGGGAATGTATGGCCTGACTCAGATGGTTTTTTTACACCACCATAAACATGGATGAATAATTTTCCGATGCGGTTGGCTAAAGCAATATTGGCTTGACTGATAGAGCGCACCATCGGTGTTTTGGTAAGTATTTCGGATGGGGTTAGAAGCGATTGGTGGTAAGATTTATCAAATTCTATGTGCATTGCTGACTTCAAATGATCTTTTGTAATGTCCTCTTCTATATCCAGTTGTTTATTACTGGATTTTTTAATTGGCGAATATGTTGCTTTGATTAACCACGATAAGAGTGAAAAAGCCTCTTTTCGATTTTTAAAATCTCCCATCGCAAAAGCTTTACTTCAAGTACCAACCTACTCAGTATACATTGGAAAGCAACGTATGCTCGAAGAAGCCAAAAACCAAGCGGAGCAGAATGAAATTCTTCATGAGACTGTACACAGCTGCGTACAGAGCGTAATCTAACGCCGCACAACCTGAATCACGGAACATTTACGGATCGTTTATTGATCAGATAATTTAATGTTATTGGAAACAAATAGCTATATAGCTATATGATATACATATTATGTATATTTATTCTACACGAATCTATTCCGTACATATAAGTATATGTATGTATACACCTATCACTGCCTCAAAACCATAGGCTAACCGGATTTTATTGTATCGCCAGCAGATTTTATGCTTTCATTAATGGACAACTAAAGCTGGTAAGTACTAAAGAAAGAAAAAATTTATATTTTATCTGTTGATTTTAATAGCAAGGATAGAATTTTTAAATTTATAGAATTGTAGTTTTGTCAGAATTCCGAAAAAAATATACATTAGGTATTTTATCATACCAGGATTTTTTTTTCCAGTCGCCTCAGTTTAAAATTTAAATAGATTTTATTGTCCTTTCTAAAAGAAAGATATATTTTTATTCATTTTGAGTGGTGGTTTTTAAACAAAATTGTCAATTCATATACAAAGTTGTGTTTTTTATTCATTTGTTTACTTCTTAATTTATTATTTCATGCTTAAGTTCCATCTGTTCGCATAAAATGGCGCGAAAGCGGAGTTCGGACATTAAGTGTCGAGACTCCCATCAGGGTTTTTGGAAAAGAAATTTGACTTCCCTCTGAAATGTACAGAGATTCGGGCACGAAGATAAAATCCGGATTGCGTGCTCTCAAGGAAGTTTTATAAGAACGTAGAAATGCTGTGGGTGAATTGAATTTTTGTTATAGAAGATTCAGAATTATTGATGACCGTCTTGTTCAGGTAAATAATTTTTGGAACTAATATTCATTCGAAGGTTGTAAAAGGAAAAGAATTTTTTTTCTATTTTTCTTTTCAGATAAGTGCTCTTGATGCGAAACAAGGGAAAGATTTCATTAGAAAATTGGTTCCTCAGTACATGGTTTTTGATTTGAACGGAAAAAGGTACAAATTTCAGTTGCCCTGGGATTGGGTCAATTTTGGTGAAAAACTTATGAGTTCAATAGGTGGCGGGTCATTGAAAACGTAATTGTTGAGGTGAGGTATCAAGAAAAGATGCATATATAGTTCTATAATTTACTTTATTCTATTTTGCTTAACAATATGATTTTGTCTCAGTACCATACCCTATGACAACAACAAAATTTGAAGGAAGGAAAGAAATTTCTCTAATTTTACCCGAATTTTAATTTTTACTATTTGCAATGGAGATTTGGAATAACAGTAGCTATCCACGTAGACTTAATTTATTTAAAGAAATATATTTTTGGTTTTATTTATTTTATTTTTAGTTTATTCTCATTTTTATAATACGTATAAATATAATCTTAGTTTATAAAATTGTAAGGTACAAAATGCACATGATTGATTTTAATAAATATTGAATGAAATGTAATATGATTGTAGTTATTCTTTCCATTACGCTTAATGTAAATACCTTGAATATTACTTCTTTATTATTTTTGTCTTGAACGTACATCTAAATTATTTAATTTTAGTCCTTATATTTTAGCTAAATTCTTAAATGTTTGTGAAGATTCTAAATATTTTGCATTTTTGCTTTTAAATCTCTTCTGAGTATAAGTTCTCAAAATTTGACTAGAATTGACACTCGTGTTCCAAAATTTGTTTCATACGAAATTTATAGGAAATAAAAATTATTAATCTCCATAAAAGTGTACTATGCTATTCTGAGGTTCCTCGTGAATGGTTTCTAGTGGGCGTTCATATATGGGGTTGATTGTGACAACCATAGGCGATTCTGAAACCGGAGGGATTTGTCGGGTTTCCGCACTAGGATTTTCTCTATCTAAAACGTTCAAATTAAGCTGTGTTGCCCAATAAGATAGTTCATTTGTCTGAGGGATAAGATTTTTTATTTTTAGAACTATAAAGAATAGGAAAATTATTAATATAAACGTTACGAAGGTTATAGTTGTTGCGCCGATGAAGAATTTATAGTGATCTTTTAGATTTTCTTCCTCGTTTAAAATAGTTTTCTCGAATAATTCAGCTCGAGATTCAAGGGTTGTTAGGGGCAGAGTTTCTTCAAGGTCTAACAACTTTTGGCATTGGTCTAAAGTTTTCCTAGATTCTACGGTTTTTTGTTCAGATAATTTATTCAAGAAAGGATTACTCACAGTAGAAATAGGAATATATCGAGAAAATGTTTTATTAGAAAGGGATACACTCTCCTTGATGAGTAAGTTTGAGAGAGATTAAGTTCCCTCATCCAACTTGCAATTAGATCCTAACTACAACATTCCCGTGCCTTTAATTTCAAAACATGATTTACTAGTTTGGGCGCATGAAAAATAGATTTTTCGTGTCGGTTGCATGGAGGACAACCATGTGTTACTTTGTTGTAATGGGATCCATTGTGGGATTTTACTTGAAATTGCTCTGATTTTACATTTGTTGGGTAATCCATGCGTCAATAATGCACTTTCGCAAACAAGATTTGTATCTGCGTGGGATATTTCAACTTGGGATCCACAGATTCTTCCAAAAGGTTGGATTGAACATGACTCTAAACAATGTTTATTAAATTCAAAATATGTCTCACTATTTGTTGATAAAATTATATAGTCAATTGCAGGTTCAATGAGGATTGTGGGTTTAAACCTTTGATCAAAAATCCTAGTTTCTTTGATTGGATATAATTTATAAAGTTGAAAGTTATCTTCAAGTGGAATACTTAATAGAAAAATTAAGTGTTGGTTGAATTTGTAAATGTTAACATTTGATAATTTATAAAAATCTGAAAGTCCTAAAGAGGGGGGAATGTAGATTTTCGATTTAGTTAACCTTATATCTGTAATTATGTTCGTGTAGTTTTCTGGTAATAAAAGTGGGTTCCAAATGTTATTCATTGATAATGTCAGAGTTGTATATAATTTATCTAAAACTGAGATATATTCAGTTGCGAATCCTCGAATGGAAGTTAACCAAAGTGAAACTAGGGATTTATATTTTGCTAGATGGATATTCCAAGATTTTAGTCCTGTCAATTTTTGATTTAATTCTTGACGTCGGACGAGGATGTCATTGCAAGAACAGGGCATAGGATGTGCAGAATAATGGTTCCACCGAAATGTTTGAAAATTTGTCTCATAAGCATTTATCATTATGTTTTGAGCATGGAGGTTCGTTTCATCTGTCCCGTAGAAAAGTACTTTTCGCTTTTTGCTATGTTATTCATGAATATTTCCATTAAATTCGTAAGCTTTTCTATTCGATTTTTACGCGATTCAAATTCAGCACGTCTTTTTCCTGGGATGCAGTGGTTTGTTTCGTAGGTGTCTTTGAAATAGGGTAGAAGTTTGTCCGTAATCTAGTTGAGCCAAGATTCAATTGACAGTATCTCGTTGATATTAACATATGCTAGTATATTCCAGTTATCAATTTTTAATCTAGCT
The DNA here is from genome assembly GCA_932066315.1 of Andricus coriarius. NCBI lineage: Eukaryota > Metazoa > Arthropoda > Insecta > Hymenoptera > Cynipidae > Andricus > Andricus coriarius. The sequence continues at coordinate 6,340 of CAKNWT010314073.1, read as the reverse complement.
GTTCCTAAGTTTTTGTAATATATCGCGGGACCCTGCGGAAAAGGGGTATTGATGTAAGGCATGTCGTAGTGCGGATTAGTGGAATGAACTAGGGAGGTAAAAAGGGTTAGGAGAGTGAAGATAAGTGGCGGGTGTAAATCCATAATCGCTTCCGGCTCGGACCTGAAAAATAATGCAAATTAGATTAGTATTGGAAATTTAACATTTAAATTGAGAGTTTAGTGGATTTGTTAGTTTTGTGCGCAAAATAAAACAAAATTGTGAAAAGTTATTTGTAGTTTACATAGAGATGTTTGGTTTGTTTAGTGTGTGTTTTTTCTCTTCTGTTGTAGCTTTCTGGATTTTGATCATAAATCCACATCGAAGGCAATTCCTTGGGATTTGGGTTTTATGATGAGAATGATACGGGACCAGCCTTTGTTGCCGAGCTGTAGAAGTTGGTGTCACTGCAAGAGTAGGTCTGAGGTTTGCTCTCTCTTGTGATGGCCAACTTATACTTTGAATACTCAGGTGTTGCCACCGGTTCCCAAAAATTGTAACGGGATTGATCATTCTAGCGGCTGCTTGAGTTTGAGCAACCAAGGGATGGTTTGCCATGCCCGAAGTTTTATAATTTGCGACTTTTATAATTACTATATGCGTTTCTCCTGAAACGTTGTTTGTTATATTAAGGAATGTATACTGAGGTCGCTGTAAGCTGTTTTTATAACATAGATTTTGTAGGTCAAGAGCTATGTTTAGGTACCTTGCCATGTTTAGGCTGCTGATGAAGACTGAAATTGTCTTTGTGTCCAAAACAGAGAATAGAGTTCCGGATGTGCTTTGTAGCATACGAGCTTTATCTGAGCCTGTGTAAATTTCTCTACAATTTCCGCAAGTAAGTGCAAGAGTGTAAAATACTATGTTTCCAATTGATATGTTAGACTGAAATTCATAAGTTGCTATTCGAAGAGAATTCTCTCTTAAGAATTCATGGAATAGAGTTAAAAAGCATGTAGGATTCATAATGAAGTAAGCTTGTTAGATAAAATGTGTAAAAGCGATAGATTTAAACGTGGACAATATACTTTGGTCTAAGTGAGATTTCAGATAGTTGAGAATGAGGATAGATATGTTGACTTGGCTGATCATCCAAGTTACCTGTTTTATTCTCAACTTTGTTTTGGACTTCTGTGTTTATTGAGTGACTGATTTGCTCGGGTTCTGGTGCGAGTGGATTGGGTTGGTTGTGCGTGTTTGTATTCCTTTCTATGTGTAAAAGCAAATTAGTGACTGAATCCCATATAGCTCCTAATAGGTAAAAGGACCAACCAAAAATACTATGAAGTGCATATCCGTAGATAAATGCACCCGCGATAAATTTTGTTCCTCTCATAATAATTATAGCTCCAAACAAACCAGCACTTGCCGCTCGGAAATTTGTGAACACCGACCAGAATTTACGCCAGGCCGATTCTGCTATTTTGTTTAACGTTTGTTCGTCCATTAAATTCATTATTGACATTCCTTAATTCACGGTAGATTGCCCCATGACTCCTCGTTCTAAAGCGTTAAGTACCATAGGTTTTTCAGCAGGGAACATAATACGATCGCGTAATTTATCTAGATCGGATTGGGAATAGATTCCGCTAGTTGCTAGAGAAGAGGGATTGTTATATTTCTAAGTCGGTTCCTTTAGTGGTTGCATTATCTCTGGGTTTTTAGATTCAATTGGGTTTGGTGAGATCTTATACCAATGTTCTCCTATCTGATACACGGAGGGTACAAATGGGATACAGCTTGTTTCAGTGCCAGTAGTAGTTAACATATGGGTTCGGGGACTGAGAAATAAGGATTCGTTGCCTTTTAGTACTGGAAGTTCTAAATAACATTCATTTACTTTTTTATGAATCACTTCTACCGGTACGCATTTGACAATATGAACTACTTCACCTGCAATCACTGACGTGTAACCTGGGCCCTTCATGAGATTAAAAGCAAATTCGTCTGGTGTTTGTGTGGCTAAAGCGAGGGCATTTTTGAACACTCCTCTTTCTAGAGTACCACGGTGATATAAAAGATCACTGTAGAGTCGTTTTACCTCGGTTACAATATGTCTTTCTACTTAAATGAATGTAGAATTTACGTATGTAAACATGTCCATGTTTAGAATTGTCGGGTTATTATTGTAAAGAAATGTTTTTCCGGGATTTGTCTCTAGTATGAATAGTTTAGGATGTTCCGTTATCACTAGCGTAAATTGACAAATTCCGAAGTGTCCCTTTTAAGCTAAAATAAAAGTGATGCCTTGTAATGTTAGTGAAAACAGGGTTTCATTTGTACTATTGTCTTGATTCCTGGATTTTTGTCGAGTTTCTTGATTTCTGAATTTTTCTTGAGTCTCTTGATTTCGCATTTTTCCCCTTGTTACTACCACATTAAATTTTGCATTTGATATTTTATCTGATTTAATTGAGTTTTCCGATTTCTTTTTAAAATTCTCCGACATAAGATTTGTGAGTTTCTTAATATTTTCTCTGAAGTTTGCAATTTCTGAAATATTTGTTAATGTTCTCATTATGCTTATCATGACTAAAATAAAAGATTTCAGAACATTTGTAGAGTCTTCAGGACTCGTTTTGATATGAGCAAACTTCGCATCTTCTTCAGAAGTTGCATTTGTTAAGTTTTCTTCCTCAAGAGCTTCATAATCTATTTTTTCGAGGCATGTTAAATCCATTTCTTCTCTGGATTCTGTGATGTTAGGGTTAACTTCTTGAATAGCATGAGATTCTTCCAAATTTACTAAGTTCTCATATTTCTCTACTGGAATATCAAGTCGTATATAATTTATTTAATTAATAATTTCGGAAGGATCGAATGGATTTCTGGACAAGGCGTCTGCATTCACATTCATCTTATCCGCTTTATAGACCATTTCAAAATCGTACTCTCACAATTTCAATTTCCATCTGGTAACACGCGAGCATGGATCGCTTGAGTTTTGAAACCAAATAAGGGGTTTGTGATCAGTAGCGATTTTAAACTTCCTACCATACAGATAGTGCCGAAAATGCGTAACACAAAGTACAATTGCTAAAGCCTCTTTGTTATACGTGTTTTATTTTACTTCATGAACATTTAATGCTCTGGATACGTAACTTACTGGTTTATCTCTTCGAATTTCGCCCTGAGATAATATTACGCCTATCGCAAACCCTGATGCATCCATCGTAAGGATAAATGGCTTATCAAAAGCAGGTCTTTCTAAAAGGGGTTCTTCACATAGTTCATTTTTTAGTGCGTCAAATGCATTTTGTTGTTTGTCTGTCCATTTAAAGGAACGTCCTTTTTCAGAAGATGAGTCATGGGTGCAGATTTTCTTGAGAAACCTTCTATAAAACGGCGATAATATCGGGCGAGTCCCAAAAATTGTTTTATATTTTTGACATTTTTCGGGACAGGAAAATTTTTTACCGCGATAGTTTTCTTGGGGTCTGGACGTACCCCATCCTTATCAATAATGTGACCCAAGTAAATTACTTCTGGACGTAAAAATTCGCATTTTTCCGGTTGTAATTTTAAATTTGTTGACCGTAATCTCTCCATAAGTGTATTAAATTTTCGTTGGTGTTCCTCTAATGAATTTGCACAGCTGACAATGTCGTCGAGATACACAAAATAAATCGGTACCAATCAAACCTGACAGGGTAATATTCATGAGGCGCTGGAAGCAAGCTGGGGCATTCTTAAGACCAAACGGCATCCTGTAAAATTCGTAATGACCATACGGGGTGGAAAATGCCGTTTTATGGGAATCTTCCGGACTCATTTTGATTTGGTGAAATCCCGAAACAAGGTCGAAAACTGAGAAATATTGTGCATTTCCCAGGTGGTCTAAAATATCTTGGATGTTTGGAAGAGGATACGAGTCACTTACGGTTTTTTCATTCAATTTCCGAAAATCAAGGTCCATTCGCCATTTTTTATTACCTTGGGAATTTGCCTTTTTAGGAGCAATCTATACAGGGGTGTTAAATGGGGATTGCAAAGGCTTAACAATTTCGTTTTTTAATAGGTCATTGGGTTGTCTCAGTAATTCCTTCTTGTGTATGGGCGGGAATCGATATTCACGAGTGAAAACGGGTTTATCGTCGGTAGTTGGTATCCTATGTTGGAGAACACTGGTAGCGGTGAGTCATTCTCTGGGGATGTGAAATCGTTCCGCGTGTTCCTCGACTAACATTTTTACGTGTTCTAATTCTTCTGTATTTCAGTGCTGTAATCGAAGTAAATCCTTAATTTGTTCCGTTCTTTCCTTATAAGTAGTATTATAGACCCTTTTTGCTGGAGTTTGCTAACTCTGAATCAAAAGATTGTTCTACTAATTGCTCAAAGTCCTCGAGGGTTACTTGTGGGATTCGCTTTTCTACGGGTTCAGTCTGACTGTTTGCAATTTTTACATAAGCCCTACCTTGATTATTGCTAACTAATGCGTTCCCTAAAAATATTGCCGACCCGACTGATAATTGAGGAATGTAACCCATTTCCTTTTCTTTGTTTTCAACGATTAAATAAATGTCAGATATTGATCTTGCAGGTAATATAATTGTGTCTTTTGAGGAAAAGGGATGCTGGATTTCGTTAACTTCCAGACATTTCGTTGCATAGTTAATTTGGACATTATTATCGATGAAAAATTCTGAACCTAGTACACAGTCATCGTCAACCGGAACTTCCTTCGAGATTATATTAAAACTCGTTAAGTACCCGAAGACTTCTACCTTTACTTGTCCCAAAGTGTGGACAGGATGTTCGTTAATTCCTGTTAATCTTAGAATTGTAAATCTGTTAACTGGAGTTGAGGGGTCGATCATAGTCTCCTTTAAGAGGTTCAGTCCGGCCCCCGTATCGATCATTAAACGGGCAGGGGTTTTTAAACCTAAGGCTGTAATAACAATTGAGCGTCTGGATCGAGAAACTCGCCCAGCGCTTGAGATGGGATAAAAGTATTGTCCAAACGTCTGGGTGGACGGAAATTTTAAAAGTCAAAAAATTAATCTTCGAAAACTATAGGCTTGTAGATAATGACGAGACGGAACTTTTTTATATTTCCTATTCTTTGATCGGATAATTATTTGTAATAATAAGCCTAATAAACTAAAAACAAATGTGTCCACAAATTCAATTAATTTTTAAGAAATAAACCGTCGTAAATAGGGCAAATATTATTGACCCTGTTTCAAACTTAATATACAAACGAAATATACCCTAGCGATGCTTACAAAACAAAGAAAAAGTTGAAAATTGCCTATTGTTTATTAATATTTAATTTCAAATTGAGACAGATCGGTAACCCCGTTTTTCAGTTTCGCCGACAAAAAGTATCGAGGTAACTTTAGAGTTGATACAACTTCCCGTGAGACATTTGTTCCTTACTATTTAAGGAAGATTTGTGGAAATTTTCAGATCGATTCATTGAAAATTGGCGGAAATAAGCATTTTACAATAAAGCATGAGGCGCCGCCAACGATAGCTCCGTGAGTACTGGGCACCATCTGGCAGCGGGTTAGTCGCTTGGCTTTCAGGAACTCTATATTTTCAATGATTTTTTTATGTTTATCTGCTTAAATGACCTCTTCACCTCCCCAAAAAATATCAAAATGACAAACTATGATTTATACGGTTGCTTAGTTAAATATATTATTATTATTTCTAAGACAAATCTATCACATAAACTCAAGAGAAACGGTCTCTAGGACGACAATAATTCAATGAATAACGGTAGTTAAACTTCTACTACATGAACGTAATTTTCTAAATATTATTTTTCGGCCAATAATGAAATACTTCCATCGTTATCATTATTTCTAACGCAAATCTATCACATAAAGTCAAGTGATCCGGTCTCTAGGACGACTATAATTTAATGAATAACAATAGTTAAACTTTCTTTAAATACATGTAATTTTTTAAATATTATTTTTTGACAAAAGCTCTAATAATTTTAATTTATGTGGAATCCACTTGTATCACAGTAAAGGCCAGATTTGAAATATCTTCGGTCTAATCAATTTTTATTTAATTATAAATAAAGTTTCATAATAACTTACCTCATTTTTGGCTAATTTCTTTTCGTTTGCTTTCCAGTTTTTTTTGTTTCTCGTTCTTTTTCTACCACTTTGTAAAAAGTTGTCCTTACACATTTTTGCTATTTGAAAACTGAATTGAATTGAACACTATTTTCAAATATTAAATTTAAAAATTAGAAATAAAATATCAAGCGAAATGTTTATGTCTATAATTTCTGAAAATTTGTAGAGATGTGCGCTCTTGTCCAGCAAAATTGGAACTAGTTAAA